>JAULBP010104983.1:0-10538 GCA_032355345.1 Lepetodrilus pustulosus | reverse complement strand
AGAGAGAGAGAGAGAGAGAGAGAGAGAGAGAGAGAGAGAGAGAGAGAGAGAGAGAGAGAGAGAGAGAGAGAGATTCTTTATTTTCTCCAGTTGAAAAATAATCCAAAGATTCGCAAACATAATATCCAAAGAGGATTCCATGTACATGAATCCCACCAAGATATCATTCCGATATAGTCTGGAAATCATACACGTCTGACTCGACAATTACAACGTTATTATTCTATATTAATCATTTCTGAAAGAAAAGCCTTCGTTGTCTTTCTTTTGGACTGGAACCTGTGAGTATAAAATGCGGAGTATATTTTCAACTTTAGACACATTCATTATATCATAATTTGTCCTATAAGTAATGATAAACGTCTAGACTGGTTAGTCCTACTCAACACGCAATACAGACATTGACATTTACTCAGTAGATTAATTCATGAATGGTGTCTGTCTATACATGGGAAGACTTGTGAAAATGCAAGTGTTAAAGTGAACTCTTGATACTTAGGACTACAGGTTTTTGCAACAACTTCGTACTCAATTGAACTTTTCATCCTTATAAAAACGAAGAGAAATACAAATTGTTGACGGAATCGTGTTTTGAAATGCTGTTATAATTAGTTTAGAGATGTTACATAATGTTAGAACAATTATGAAAGGCTTTCAGCCGCTCTGAGTCATTTGAAGGGAAAATGCATTTGGAAGCACATTAACGAAATCCGCAACCATTAATACGCTGGAGAATGTGGAAACGTCACAATTTAAATCATATTTACGAATGATAATTAAGGCAGTGAACTAAATGCCCTGAGAATAATCTATACATTCGACACCGAAGATGATTTGAAGCGACACCTAAATTCGAAATACAATGAGGGGAGAGAACTACAATCTTGTTAAAGCGACAATTCTCCGACTTGATGTCTAGACGGGTAATGAATCATGTAGAGATGTGAATGTCCCACAGTGAAGTCAATAAGTGCAATAGTCAACAGTATCCTTGTGTTATGCCAACTTATGGTTCACGTATGAACTGTTACATTAGGAAATGGTTACATTTTGGAGAATACTTCAGTGCGTGTGGCAGTTCCGGATCACGGATATTCCGCATAACGGGTATTCCGGATCACGCTTTCACTCACAATGATACAAATAAATTATTGTCGGCTGATGTTTCTATATTTCATAATGAAATAAAGTCTAGAAACAACAACAGACAATTTGTCCGCATTATTGTGAGTGAGAGGTTGATAAGGAACTGCAATACCCATTGTAATTGAATTTTAACCTTAATAGCTGTACTATATAGGATATGAAGCACTATTGCAGTAGTTAGGCAAATAGCAGAAGGCAGTTCAGAATAAGTGATTTCCTGGCCAGTGATTGGTTATAAATGGCAAAATTCCACTTCATTTGACAACATCTAGCCCTTCAAATAATTCCACTTGAATAACAGCATAGCTCAATTTAGTTTGGCATATTCTGTGCAGATCTACAGTGGCATGGCGTCACTTCTTGCCAACGGAGATCAAGCAATTTAAATTGTGTGTTTTTCTTGATTTCTATTCTACTGGGAGAGTGAACTTTGCAATAAGGTATATTTGCTGGTGTTTGACTCACTGATTCACTAGCTAAGCTTAAATATGTCAACACTGTCACCTATGGGAATGCATTTGGTTGTTAATAACCTGTAAGGTCTAAAATATTGTATCCAAGGTAATATATGTACAAACATTGGTGCGTTTACAATACCAACAGTACATCGCCATATTTCCACTTTAACGCCTATTTTTGAAATAATAATAATAATAATAATAATAATAATAATAATAATAACAATAACAATAATAACAATGATAATATTTATATTGCGTCAAATCCACGCTCCAAAGTATACACAAAGCGCTATATAGTATTACCCCGGTCATTATAACTGGGTGCACTCATGTAATTCCTTCTCAACTCCCTGGGGGAGTAGGCAACCCCAGCTGCCATTCAAGGTGCTACAAGGTTACCATGCACATGTCCATCACACCATTCCGGCTTACCAATTCAACAGCCAAGCAGTTTATAAGGTAATTATGACAACATTTAATTCTCCTACGTTCAATTTCAAACACGAATATCCCTGCGCATTACGTCACATAATCTTGTTGGTCACGTGATATTTTTAAAAACCTGTCCACGTTGAAGTGCAAGTTAGAAATGTGAAATGTAATTCTTGTAATTCTTGAAAATAAAGTTGAACTTTGGAAAATAGAAGGTCCGTCCAAATAATAATACCGACACGGAGTTGGAGGTAGTTTGCCAAATATTGGGTACTCTTTCACGAAGCTCTCTAAAAGACTACGAAACCATAAATCTTCGTAAGTAGAGGCAGCGAAGGAGACCAGCCACAACAGGTTTACGGTTTCGTAGCAGCTACGTTACCTTCGTGAAATTGCGTGTCATGTACCTGTAAGTTCAGCAAGCACAGCCTAATTTGTTAATGTCCGATAACTGACTGAAATAACAAGAAACAGGCTGTCCGCGAGACATATAAGGATTCACGTATATACTAGACATACGGAAGTAGGCCACCCATTAGCATCGTAAATATATAACGCTACGTTCGCAATTATATTGAAAGGACATAATTATGAAAGTTAAATGACAAGTTTTCCGGTGCGTGATTGATTCTCCATCGTAAGATCGCAGGTATCTTTTATTCCATTTTGCTATGTCAAGATTGATATTCTGTTTGATGTCGCCATCAGCTAAATGCTTATAGTCACGCTCTTATACTATAATAGCCCTGTCGTAGCTTCTAACTTGTATTGCTTTTTGCAGCTTATGGTAGCTATGCGGAGAACCATTCATAATTTCATTGTAGACTGTGCAATAGAATACATCGTATGACGTGCCGCTTCTGAAAAACTAATTATAGTATGTAGGCTATTTACTGCAACAAATGTCTAACTAGCGAATCTCTCAATGTAGGCTACAATACTGGGTATCGTACTGGGTATACTGTCACTTTCGTAGCGATCTCTAATACATGGCGCTCATGCATTTCCGAGAGCGATATGGTCACTTAGTGGATAAGAGAGCTTCAAGAAAGGATACCCTGGGTATCCTTTCACAAAGCCCTCTCATCCACTTATGAAATGAAGTCTCGGCGATGCGCATACTAGTTACTAACTAGACGGCCACTCAATTCAAGTCTAGTCTGCAGTCGCTGGTAACTTCTATTGTACTAGATAGGCTGCCAGTGGATGTCGTACGGTGTATAATGTCTAACCTATAGCCCTTGATTAACTATTTGACCGCTCAGCTTGGAGGTAGTCTGCGGTGTCTAATGTTTAGTTTAACCTGTAGCTTCCGGTAACTAATTAAATGACCTCTTGGTGCAGGCCGAAAACGGTGTCTAATGCATAGTCTGCTTCCACTCGGTGGAGGTCTTACAAGGTAGGAAGGGTGGCACGAACAAAGGCAGCTTGGGTTGTATTATCCTAAGGAAGTTGAGAAGGAAACATGAGAACATATTGATCCATTAACTGAGGTAATAAGGTAGCGTTACTGGCACGATTTCGAACGTAGATTTTGGGTAATATAAATGTGCACATTATTGTTATCATTATTATTAGTATTCATATTCATGATTATTATTACTACTACACTCTTACTACTACTACTACTACTACTACTACTACTACTACTACTACTACTACTACTAGTACTACTACGTCTACTATTGCTACTACTACTGCTACTACTACTACTCTACTACTATTAATCTATTACTATTACTACTACTTCTACATGTACTACTACTATTATTACTACTACAACTACTACTACTTCTACTACTGCTACTATTACTACTTCTAATATTGTTATCTAATAACATGCAGCCTCTGATAACTAACAAGACGATTTCTCAGTGCCGCATAATCTGTGACACTTATAGAATGTCTCGTGACTAACCTGCAAAATAGGCGTAATGTTTCGACGTCGACGCCGCAGCACATCTTACGCTTGGAATGCTGCATGTTCTGGAACTGGATGCTATACGCCGTGTAGCAGCCGTACGCCTGGGACTGCACGTCCGAGGGACACTCTCCCGCCACTCCACATAGCACTGTAACAGACAGGACACACGTTAGTGTCAACAAGACACTCCCCACCCAGAACGCAAACTATAACGAACACTCTAACAGAAACTCTCTTGTAAATAAAACACACAATATCATTTCTCAAAGCTCTCAGATCCAATACGAGACCATAACGATCTCTCATAAATACGCTAGTGCCATGTATAAGAGATAGCTACGAGAGTGAGTACGTAGTGGATACGAGATCTTCGAGAAACGACACTATTATTACCACACACAAAAAATCATTCTTGTTCATGCAAGACACCACTGTTTTCTAAAATTAATATAAAAAGAAATTAATGAAGGACTCGTACATTACTGCTCAAATCGAAACGGGTTGTAAAGAGATGTTTTGACCACAATCTCAGTCGCTTAATGGACATATTAAGCAATGCCTAGTAAATACAATTCAAATGCAACCCAGAGGAAGTTTGTGTCATAATGATTGTATCAGTCAAGGTTTATTGGTGATTTTGAAACAGCTCTAATATCAATATTTGGTCAATACTAACAAATATCATGGTCAATGTCACCACAGTAGTTTATGAAGTAGTAATACTTCATATCCATATTTATCGAATGACAACATAACATTCGGATATTGTACTCCTGGTCGACATTGCGTGTATGGATGATTATATCCCGTGCATGAAACTGCATGAAATTAAAACTGATTGAAATCAGAGCCGGACAAATAAAAGCCACACTTTCCTCTCAAGGCTGTTGTCAGAGGAAGCTATCGCCAACACCAACGGATTATTTTATAATGCTAATTACTCGATCAACAATGTCAGGTTGGCCTAACCTTATTCTGTTAAAGGTATGTCACCTTATGATTTAAGTATAACCTTTGAAAAACAATGCTACTGTATTACATTTCACACTATAGACTGAAACCCACCAGTGAACTGGCGCCCTATTCTATGAGCGAGAGCACATCGTCTGTCATTACATCTTTTTACACTGTAGAAGGGAACCCATTCGCTAACTGGCGCCTTCGTCTATGAGCGAGATGACATCGCGTGTATATTACTTTTTACACTATTACGATGGAAACCCACTCGCTAACCGGCGCCTTTGTTCTATAAGCGATTGGGCATCGTTTATATCACTGTTGCTACAAAGGAAAAATGTTCTAAGGTGATATGCGATTATCACATTTTCCCCGCAGAGTGTTCGTCGTCTTCTGAGCGTAAAAGCATAATCTTTGATGTCGACAGAAATACTATGCAAGTCATAGTTGAATGGATCTCGCGGGAGACATTATTCCAAGCAACTGCCCGTTGATTGACGCGCTTTCTACTATCTACACGTTCCCTCTTGAAATATTCATTGCACACTTCTTCAAAAGCCGGAAGTGCTCTAATTGACATGCGCGATTGCGCTTCTCTCACAAAATGTCGCTTTGCGATCTCTCCGGGTTTGGTGGTAACAACTCACAGTTTTACAACCATGACGTATGCGAACATGCGTGGAATATTTCACGGAAGTGGCCGCATACAGTATTAAAGCTGCATAGTTCTAGAATATTGTCTAATTTTACCTTCAATAAACACTAACTATATTCACTTTTTAAATGAATTGCATAATTTATTAGCACAATCATTCTACAGATCAATATTAGTACGTGAACGTTTTCCACGTTATAACTTAGTATTCTTTCTTTCAAAAGAGATGTCTGTTCGTCGATAGTTGCACCAATGCACATTAGAAAAGGTAAGCAAACACACAAAGGGCATATATTGTTGTTATAAAACTTGATTGTTCTGGTATATAAGTTGACCCCGAGTGACCTCTCGCAGCGCCGTCTGCAGGGCGAGTTCAGATCAGCTAGTGCACTGGCGGAAGTACACCAATATGCCAGTGAAACTCATTTGTGCGCATTAAGGTGACTGCATGGCTACTACAGTCAACAAGCAGCTCCCAAAACTCTGAAAGGAACCGAAAGTGCAGAAACAATTTGGTAAACACCACGTCAGATGAAACATACAGCCCCAGAGGTAAATACAGTTTACCAGGTGTTGAGTTGATACATGAAGATAATTATTTGCTGTTTATGCCAACGAAATGCTCCAGGTGTCTAAACAGATGGGGGTGGGATAAGTCTCATAATGGCAACCGTATGCTGATTGGGGGCCAGCAATAAAAGCAATGATGACCCCCAATCGTTATAAAATATGACGTGAATGTTGTTTGAGGTCTGGAGATTAGGAACAGACGGATTGCAGAAAAAATACACTTTGACTTTTCTTGCTTCTGTTCACGGATCAACTAATATAGAATAACACATACAGGTAGATATATATTTCACCTAATATATAGTTACATACCGACACTTACAAACCCTTTTGATACGTAATGTCGTAGATGAACGTAAGAATTGTTCTTAATTGCCCATACTGATAATTGTCGTTCATGGTGAGTTCTTATAGAAACTTATCAATGGCAAAAGAACAGTTCTACTTATTTGGTCATTGCGGTACATTGCAATGAATGTTTTCTCAATCTCACGAGTCGTAAAAAGCCTAACCTACCGTCGACGTATTATGAAACGCTTAGAATGATAAAGGTAATGTTATGCTTTGTTTAACGAAAATAACTCGTCAAAAAGATGGGGCATATTTTCTTCTACTTCCGAGAATAACTAAGCAATACACTTTGTTTAGTCAGGTTGAAAAAGTGCCAGTTTTTTTCTCCATCCTTCATCATGCCTCGTCTTCATACGAGGGCATATTCATCAAATTCCGTCGAGATGTCATAATAATATCGCGGAGGCTTATTGGGAAGCCGTGGACAAACAGTCATCGCTCACGGGTGGTACCACTGATTGAAAAACATATCTCCCTTATTGAACCGGAACTACCTTTCATGTTCTTCCGCATTTGCAGTCACGGAATGAATTCCAGATCATGCGCTATTGGGTCATTTGATACGTGACGCCCAATCAGGTCCTTGGATGATAAGTATACGATTCATGCCGAAAATTCGTAAAATAAATCAACCTGGCGTGTAGAGAGCACCGCAGGGGAAAATTAAATATTTTGAAAAGTAGTTCGCCTTGGGTCGTAAACTGGAAAATAAATACCCGGAATCATTCGGAAATGATGAGCTGTGCTTTCACGCGGCTTTCCTAATACTTCAGAGAATTGGGATTTGCTACATTAGTGTGATCTTTTGCAATGATGAGAGGTCCATTTTCAGCATTTAGCTAGCCATTTATAATAAAGCGTGCTGGGGCGATATGTTTGCCACACTAGGTTTTCCTCTGAGTGGTCTCCCATGGCGTGGCTACCGGGAAGGTCTTGGCCGAGAACAATCTCGTTAACTACCTCGAACACTCAGATGGGATACGGTAAAGTAGTGTAATGAGATACAGACACTACCAATGGTACGAACAAGTATACGTATCTAACGAGCGATGTTTTGTGTCTGTGTCTGTCTGATTAATTACAGTCCACCCCAAGAGAACAATTAATGGAATTCAATATCGGCCGGCTTCAGCATCAGTCAGTCATTCAATTCCACTTACCGTCAAACAGAATATACTGTTTAGATATAATGACATAGTCGTTAACACACATGTACATCACACACAAGAGCACCAGCAAGCGCACACTCATACGCATACACGCATTGACAACTTTCATACTCGACATCAGACCGAGTAGAAAGCAGTACTTCAAATGATGCATCAGTCTGTGTTCACCGTAATTGGAGTCGAAGCCACTCATCTGGAAAGATTATATTCCAATTTTGTTAAAGCTATATTTCCATTCCGGTTATGAAGATATCATTGTTATCAATGTAATTAAATTCCACAACGGAAATGATGCCACACACTTTTATGCTGTTATGTTTCGAATCTGTGTAATGGTATGTCCAGTGTATATCGAACACATGCCAGTCTAAGCGAAGATACCATCAAATTTGTTTAAATCAATCAAACATTAAAATGTAATTGTACATTTAGACAGCGAGCAAAAACTGACAACCAAATAGAACCTACTTCTGGATAACGTATATTACATAGAATTTCAGTTCAAGCTGAACAAAGTCTAAAGTCTGCTGGGGATTGCACATGATCCCCAAATTACGCAAAACCATTTGTTGTCAAACACCAGCAAATCCTAATTTGAAAAACCGCTGTCGTCAAGTTTGCTCGTCTGCATAGGGGTCAAATAAATCACAACCTTTAGTCAGCTGTCGACATAATAAAATCAGTCAGGCGTGGTCGTGAAGTTTATCCGTGGTATGATACGGCAATGAAAGAGTTTCTTTCACACAAGAGTAAACATGGTGCTACCCCGCCGCGCAACTCCAGCGCTGCGCCAGTTTTATCTCCGCTTCTGTTGGGGAACGCTCCGCTCTTGGAAGTATTGCAAATATGTCGTATTATATGGACATCAGCACGATGCTGTCAAATATTGAGATTGGAGTCGACTGCTTAAATGTAACTTTATATACACTGTTTCACGAATAAAGGAGCGACGATAATATACACTCTTATGAACTGAACTATAGAAGGCAAAAGGCTGGCTATAAATACGTAGACTTGAATATAATCAAACGGATATAGCCTTTGTTTACTATAGGAAAAATCGTATTTATTTGTTCAAAACTTCTCTTTTATATATACCGTACTACTTTACACACGCCAAGTTTATCAGAAAGACATAATTATTGTAAAAAAAAACAATCTCTTATTTATTCAAAAAGGGAAGATTGCCTCGACTCACGGCGAAGCTTTGCGGCACGTGGATGCATTGTAGGTAAAAACGTTGATGAGCAATCAAAGCGTGGTATGTAGACCTATAACCTACATGGGCCTGTATTTATAAGCTGGATAAAACATACAATTGCACGTAGCTAAGTGAACATTTCTCATGCCAATGTTTAAGTAAAGGTCATAACATTTTCAGATCCGTCATCGCTGTATGTTAGTAAACGACACAAACTTTATGAAGATGACTAAAGTGGTCCTGGGGTCCATTATTTTAGCCACACGCTGGTAGAGGTTCATTTTCACTGGTCACCTCCCGAAATCGAATCCACAAAATAGATACCCAGTGAGCTGACATATGGCCCTAGACACTAATGTAGTTATAACGGCCAAGTTTTCCCACAATGTTATTTTACTGGCAATAAATAAATAGCCTATGGTCTGACCAGATCCTTTGTTTTGTTTTTATCCGTCACATATTCAGACATAATAAGCTACCTTGTCTGATACGACTTTCCACACGACTGCTATTTACTCTCCATCTGTTATACAACTACTGTGTGGATGTTTTCTGTATTTATAAGTCATTCAGAGACCCTTTGTTTTTGTTCTTCGTCAAATGTTGTTGGGGAATACGAGTTGTTTGGACAGCGACAAGACATGTTCTGGCATCACGGAGAACGTAGAGCTAGGAAGATGAACGAGAAGCACAGACAATATTCTTTTCTCAGGCAAAGACACTACACAGAGCTAGGCAAAATGACCGGTTCATTCGGTGTGTTCAATATGATAAGGGGTCGAAACTGTAATACTTGCACTAAGCTAGCTTTCTATATCCGGGTCCTTTCACGTCTTCACTAAGTAGAAATAGAACTAGAAGAGCTAATGAATCGTAGCTGATCGTCTCTAAGAGGATGTATTGCCCATTTACTACGAGAATAGTCGAAAACATATAAGAAAAAGAAACAGGAGAAACAGGAGACTGATGAGAAAATAATGATACTAAGACATGTACTACTACTACTATTACTACTACTACCACCATTAGTATCCTACTATTACTACTACGACGACTGTTGCTGCTTCTGCTACTACTACTACTAGTAGTATCCTACTATTACTACTACTATTGTTGCTGCTGATACTAATACTACTACTGCTATTACTAATACTACTACTACATGTGTACTACTATTACCACTAGTAGCCTACTACCGGTATTACTACTACGACTGTTGCTGCTGCTATTACTACAATACTACTACTACTACGACTACTCCTACTACTACTACTACCTAATAATAATAATACTAATAATGATAGGACTATGAAACCCGTTGTATATTGACTGACCAAGACTGTGGTAGGATATGTGTAGGCCATACATCGCGATGCCATCATGATGCATACAAATAAAGAATGCAGTTATAGATATCTAGATACCTATCTATCTATATATCAGTAGTACCTGATAACAGCCTGGCATAATGTCACGGTACGGCATTCAGTGTAACAGATGCATATTGTTTATATAAAATAATGCATAGTATCAACCAGGCGAGAGATAGAGAGTAGGTTCGGTGCAATGTCGATGGATAAGAGATAGAATAGATACCAGAGGGTATAGGATGGAGAGTGAGTGGGTGAGAGTGTGTGTGTGTGTGTGTGTGTGTGTGTGTGTGTGTGTGTGT
>JAULBP010104972.1:0-10538 GCA_032355345.1 Lepetodrilus pustulosus | reverse complement strand
ACACACACACACACACACACACACACACACACACACACACACACACACACACACACACACACACACACACACAATATATATATATATATATGTAAAATGTATGTACCTTTTAGAATGTATTCGGGTAAAGCATGAACGAATAGGAGATTAATTACTACGCTAACTGTTGACAGAAGGGGTGTATTTAGATCCCTGCGTCTGGTCCCTGTTCCACAAAGCAATTGTGGCGCCACGAGACTCTACGTAATATCCCTTTATACGCTAACAATGAGTTACGACTCTCGTAGCCCTGCGATTGTTCCATGGATGGGCGGAAACCCTGGATGTTACTAAACAATTGACCTGCATTGTAACAATTCCAGCTTGGCTCCAATATATTCACGCTTAATTACTGCCCTCATTGTAATAGCATGCATGCAGTTAATTTGCAAAATAAATTCCGTGCAGAAGAAGGTAAATCATTTGTGTTTGGGGTTTTATCCTATACACGTACACACGGTTAGGGTAACGGACCATGCTAGTTATAATCCTTCTCCTGGTCCAATGCATTTAAGTCGAGAACCTCTGGCTGTACGTTAGAGGTAGAGTATCTCGACCTACAATGCATTGTGCTCCTTGCAATGTCATCCTTGTATATTGCTATTATCACCATTGGTTTAATGGCATCACTGGTCATTGCTCGTGAAGTCTACATACCCTGTAACTCACCCATGTACGAGCAGATCACCTCAGCATCAGTGAATTATTGTTTAAACGTCACATACGTATTTGAAGTGTAGGAACCTGAAAGTGGTAAACAGCCGACATAAGCGAATCAGTCACGCATTCATTCCTCCGACGACCACACTGTAGGCTGTGTGAACCATCTCCTTGCCATCACAACCTCATCCACCCACCCACTAATACAATACCACCTACCCCACCAATATACACAATTCCCCATCTATGTCATCCACTCCACCCGTCTGATCATCTCCCCACTCCATATACCCATTCTGATCCACCTCACTACACAGGGTCTTCACACCAATCTTCAGAATCGGCCATTTTCCTGAATCTCTTCAAGAAACCGATCAATTATTCACTAGCATTCTTATTAAAGTGACTACTTTCTGAAGTCACCTGCGTAGCATCCTCTCATCCCAGAGGTACCTGTTACGCTAACACTCCACAGGTACGTCTAATGTGGAGTGTAGCGTAATCAGTAACCCTGGAGTGCGAGGATGCCTGCGTAGGTGATCAAGCATTAGCATAGAGGTTCTGCTTTAGCATTGCATGGACATCAGTCCAATTACCTCTGTGTATTGGACAGATACTCAGCCTTCCTCCCATACGTAGCCTACTTTGTCTTCAGCTTCAGTCAGATTTACTGCAAGAAAACCCATTAAAAATATAATACACAAGGCTGGACGATATTAATATTTTCACGTTTAGGATGTTCATGAACGTTCCAGATCAGTGAGCCTCTCTGAACAATGGTCAATGGACATTGCAGAAGCGTCGATGAATACGAAACCATAGATCAAATAACTGTCCAGAATCACTTGTTCTGTGTTATATGGCTATCTATAGGTCTCAATACTGCTAGCTCAGTGTGAACTTAGACCCCCACCAGCACTGGTCAGTCTGATGTCCACCCACACAAGGAAGGTCAACTACAGGTTATATATCAGTCTTACATTGTCATGTGTATAAATGAGTCTTGTATCTGTAGAGGAATAATTATCCGATATAGGCAAAAGGTCCAATATGGCCTTGTCGTCACAAAATGGAACCGAGTAAATATGTGCACTGTTAGAGGAATACCCACGGTTGTCCAGAAAGTAACTGTTATGACAAATGTATCGTCTAATTAGCAACATATTTCAATGCGATGCAAAATTATACATGATTGTGCTATCAACAGAATTTACTATTGCATTATTTTCTTTGAAATAAAATAGTGTATCTACTTCAGTACGATTTTCGTCCCAAATGTAGTAGCTTAGTTGGAAGTAAAATGCATAATACATATAGCCTCGTATTTTATTTTTGGTTTATAAATTAATTTTTGCATATTTGTTTGTGATTATGTTGTAAAGGTTTAACGTCAGGTCTGTTTTGGACATCTTGTTAATTTTAATATGAAATATGATTATTCTCTGATCGGTTCTAAATTATGAAATGATCTTATATCATTGAGCATAGCAATTCATTATTATAATATATATTAGATAACCACTGTTCAAGTCCATAACAGTCTGTACTTTTCTCAGTAGCAATGATATTGGGTTTTTTTAACCAATATTTATTTGGAAAACTTCCGGGTTTCACTAACAGCCATTGTTGATTACGATCATGGATGAATAGTCAGTACATCTGGTAGAAATGGTCAACCATATGAACAAAACCCTTCGGGCGTATTTGTTATGTAGACTTCTTGGACCGGTTTAGGTTGGTTTAACAGTACAGAAACATAGTAACACATTCACGTAGAAAGCATATAATGGTGTACTGCAGGGTTGTTCTATACGTCCATTATTATTTAGTGTTGCTGGACAATGTGTTGGCCGGTCCTTGCCAGGGTATTAGTGAAGGACGCAGGCAGCCCTCTCAGTAGACACACACATGTAGTCGACAGTGATACACGATGATGTATCTTCCGCCGCCTTTGGTGGTTGCCACTGTTCTGATTATAATTTGCATATTTGGAAACGGAATTAATGCTGAAGGTATGGACACATTTATATTTTGGCAATTATTTATTTATTTTTTAGTTCAGTTAATTAAGTTGAAATTATAGAGATTAGTTTGTCATGGTTGTACAATGAATCAGAATGCAGTGCGGTGCTGCAGCAGTAATGGTCTCATAACAACAACAACAACAATAATAATAATATAATAATAATAATAATAATAATAATAATAATAATAACAATCAAATAAAAATACAGTAAGTCAAATATCTATTGTAGACCAAATAAAAGTTCATTTCATCGTGCAATAATCTAAATAAGATCTGTATATTAAAGCATGCTATCACAGATGGTTGACTATGTAATGGACAAACGAATTTCTGACTGATGTACGGATTCCCCAACACTCGATGTTTATAAAAAGATATACTATTTTAAATGAATAAAAGCAACAAAGCTGTTTAAATAAGATATAAATGTGGAAAATGTTCTTAATGTTTCCAACATGCAATGTCTCCATTAAGTTGTAATTCTAAATGACTTTCTTATAGATATATTTCAAAATGAAAAAGTTCGTAAATGACATTGTGTGCTCAAACTTCTGTTAATACTATATATATACATTTTAATTTAAAATTTAAAGTATAGTACTGTAATGACCGCGTCGGAAGGTATTATTTCGCGAGCATTGATGTCAAGCTCCCGGGACAGGATTTGAACCCGGGGCCGTTGGATACGTTCAAATGTGAGATACGCATTAGAAGCATTTAGGTTGCGCTACAAGTGTAATAAGTTTAGGTTTCTTCCAGCTCTAAAATGAAAGACCGTGATGCGTGAGCAGTATTCTTTAAATCCCAACTTGTAAATTAATTTATTTTTGAATGCCAATGATAGGATGGTAGAACAATGTTATAGCTGGTTAAATATAATACATGTATTTGTGAATACCAAGGATAGCAATGAATAAACTTGCAGATAACGCCGTATTATAATGTAATATTAGTTTTTTGGCTATATCATGCATATATATTGTCAACGATTTATTGTTTTACATTTCGGACGGAAACTTTCACTCATACGCGACGACTTCAACACTCAACAACATTAATTAAAGACCAGTAATCCAGGGGTTAATACTAACACTAGTCCTGTAGCCAAAGCCAAAATGCCCAAATGCTAAAGGTATCCCAAGGACTAGTAGAAATTTAGGATTCATCAGGCTTTTACTATATGTTATCATTATGTGGACTAGTGCTCCAAGATGTTAGTATTAACTGCTGGAAGTGTTAGCCGAGTGACGTATTCCGTATTTATTTCCTTAGAGATCTAGAACTGCGCGACACACTGTACCCCTCAACATTTTCAATATTTGGAAAACTAGCAGAATAGCTATCTCCTCTGGGTCCTATTTTATTTAAAGATTTGAAATGGCTGAAAACTAGTTAGCAGTAATGCATCATGTTACATAACTCTCAACATTTGAAATAATTTTTCCATTTATGAAAAATATAACATCTTGAGTGTTGTTTCTCGAAGTGATACCATGTATTATATATATAACTTCTTAGTTGTTCCCACTGAATCAGAAAATAATTAAGTACAGTAGTTGTTAATTTTGGTCATAAAACAGGCTATTGACATTTTAGTTGTGACATTTTTGATTAGGCAACAGGACAATAGTATATGTAATGATTTCCATGGTTACCAGAAAGATGCCGGAGCGGGAGGACGACCATCTGACCCCCGCCACTCGGCTCCTGGAGAAGCGGCGCGAGATGGCAGAGGTGGAACAGGCGCTGGCCGCACAGAAAGAGGTGAGTGGTTCTCACCATAGATCTCACTGTAGTTCTCACCATAGTTCTCGCCATAGATCTCACTGTAGTTCTCACCATAGTTCTCACCATAGATCTCACTGTAGTTCTCACCATAGTTCTCACCATAGATCTCACCATAGTTCTCACCATAACCATAGATCTCACCATAGTTCTCACCATAGTTCTCACCATAGACCTCACTGTAGTTCTCACCATTTATCTCACCATTGATCTCACCATAGATCTCACCATTGATCTCATCATTGATCTCACCATAGATCATACTGTAGTTCACACCATGGATCTCACAGTTTTCACCAGAGATCTCACCATTATCCTCTCATCGTAGATTTCACAGTAGTAGTCCTCATCATAGATCTGATCTCACAGTTCTCACCATAGATCTCATCTTAGTTCTCAGATCTCATCTTAGTTCTCATCATAGATCTCACCTTAGTTCTCACCATGGATATCACCTTAGTTCTCACCATTGATGTTGATATCACAGTAGTTCTTGATGTTCGATATCTCATTTCTAAATGGACTTTTTTCAAAGTGTTTACGATCCACACTTTCACCATAGACGTCATCATTGATGTCACCATAGTTCTCACCATATATGTCTCATTATACTTTTCAAAATAGTTCTTATCTCAACATAGACCCCCATCATTGATCTCACCATAGTTATCACAATACACACATGGTTCTCACCTATGGATCTCACCACAGGTCTCACCAGTATTTTATTTTCACAATATTTCAGGCCATAGTTATGACTCGCTTCGCCCATGTAATCACTGTTAATAAAACTTTCTTGAAGCATTTCCTCAGGTGAGGATATTGCCAATTATGAACACATACCGTAATTATTATTATTATTTAAGTACATGTATTATGATTTCCCTTAGCTCGTAGCTACTGTCAACAAGGATCTTGGTCATCAATTGTAAACTAGCACTGATAGCAGCTCAGATGTAAGAAAGAAGGTTGGTTCTGTTTCAGGAATTTCAAATGAAGATGGAAAGTCTACAGCAACGGCGTGAGGAATTAGAAAAGAAAGAATATCAGCTGAAAGAATCCTTACTGAAGTTTGATAAATTTCTCAAGGTGTATATTTCTGTAAAATAATTAATTCTTTATATGGTATGTATAAATAGTAACTGCAACTTCAAAGGTATTTTTTTTATAAAGATAAGAGAAAATATTTATTTGAGTATTTACCGTACAACTTGTTTTGTTCTTGGAATTAACATAATGCATTAAAATATTCTTGAGAGCAATAAATAATGCCTAGTTGTGTTTGAAGGTAGACTCTATGTATATAGTTCTCGACATAGCAGGCTATTAATGATGAGTTGTGATAAGTCATTCATATGAATTTGTTGATAGGAAAATGATTCAAAACGTTCCCGGGCTGTCAAAAAGGCAAATGACGAACGAGAAATGAAGAAGCATAAAGATAAAGAAATTGATAGGTAGGTGTTGTGTTCGTAATTGTCACTTGTTACTTGTTAATCCTAAGTGACATAACCTTTCTAAAAACATCCATTTTGAAATGTCCCATGTATATTTTCAAATATTTTGAAACAATGTTTCCATAATGGTTTGGCTCAAATGTATGTACTACAAACAATTCAACTGGTCACAATTATTCTGTAAGTGTAAGCTTGAGAACACAAGACCTGTGAAGTCATGAATCTATTTAGGAAGACAAGATAGATGAGTTTAGTAAATTACAGGCACTGCAAATTTCTGTAAATCTGCAGATATCCGCTGATTTAATTGTCCAGGGTATCCTTTCACCAAGCTCTCTTATCCAATAAGAGACCATAGTGCTCTCTTTGCTGTGCACTAGCTAACGGCAAAGAGAGCTCTATGGTCTTTTAGTGCACAGGAGAGCTTCGTGAAAGGATACAGTATTTGCACTGGACGTGGCTTGGGGCCTGTAGTCACCAGATCCCAAGCTTGTTTCCCCGGTGATCACACAATTGTCTTTTGCCGTGGCTGACACTAAAACACGCGTATATCTGCGCACAGACTGAAAGATGACACGGCGCTGGTGGTGTTGGATAAGAACAAGCTGCAGCAGAGGCTGGACAAGTACACCATCTTCCACAAGTTCATGGAGAAAGCCCTGGAGGCGGGCGAGGAGTTCCACGAGATGCGCGACATCATCGCCCGATACGACACGCTCACCGCCACTCACCAAGTACGAACCTCTCTGTATATTTCTTAGTCCTTGTTAATTAAAGATAGAGGCAATTAAGAAAAAAAAAATCTTTTTTTCTTTTTACATCTTCAATTTGAATTTGAATTTAAAGATGAAAAAAAAATGTTTGCATAAAGAAATATTGAAAGAAATATTTCAGAAAAATATAATATTTCCTCCTCAAGATTGTAAATATTTTTTTTGTGTGCACACAATGGGCCAGATTTATTTACTAGATATTAATCGTACATGAATGAATTATTGTTTACTGTGGCAGTTACATAATATTTCAAGCATGCATGGCTATGGGTGCAGTGTGATGTACATCATGTAGTTTTGCAGGTTTTATTGCAACTAAACAATGATTCAGTGTTATATGATACATTGTATCGTATTTTAGGATCTACTGGAAAGAGATCAAAAGAACCAAGAAGTGATTGAAAAGCAGAGACAGACTTTACTGAAATACATGGAGGTATGTCTAGGTTGTATTAAATATTGGAAGTAAAATTGTATATGAACAGCAGTGAAATTGTTGTTGAACTTACACAGCAGTTATATGGAATGTACACAAGCCAAAGTTACACACATACACATGCACATGAACACACACACACACACACACACACACACACGAACACACACACAGATGCAGACAGACACATGCACACACGCATTAACGCACACACATACACACAGATACATGCACACATACGTGCACACACACACACGCAGAGAGAAACACACAGACACATGCACACAAACACACACCCAAATACAAACACACACACACATACACACATGCAACACAACACCAACACCCACAGAACATACTGTTACACACACACACTAATGATACTGTAATTTGTAAAAGACTTGTAGTTCCAGTGCGAACAAATGTCTGTTGTTAGTGGACAGTACTACTATTTACACTATGCTATTGTGATGTGGGACAGGACAAGGACAACCAGATCCTAGGCTACAACAACCAGCTGTCCGGACTGCAGACCCGGCTTGACACCGCCCAGAGCGCCGCAGTGCATTGGGAGTCCACGTGGACGCGCATCAAGAACACCGCCGCCAGCAAGACTTTAGAAATCGGCAGAATTAAAATGTGAGTGTCGCTCCGAGAGGGGCTCGCATCAAAGTAGTCCCTTGTTACGCTGGCTATTTATTATCAATCAAATCAATTGTGATTACGATTATTATTCTCATGTTTCAGGGCAACTCACAATTTATATCAGCTGGTAAAACGACACCAGAAACAAGCCGCTCAGTTGGAGGATACCACAGAACAGTTGTCACAGGTAACGTGGCCAGGTCGAAGTGTGGACGCTCATGTCTATACGACACTCTCAAACATCTCGACCCCTACAACCTCTCACCTCCATTCCATAGAATATCCCTCCCAAATAGGAATTACATATTTTACAATTTACCAAAATATTTTACTTATAGTCACCATGAGATTTAGGTTTAAGATCTATGAAATGGCTAACATGCAATTAACTATACACATCTGTCTACAATATTCGATGTTTGTATTCCAATACAGCGATATGTTTGAATTTCTGTATTACATGCATGGGTGTAACATTCCCGCTGCGATGTAAGCAATAATTCAATGAAACATGCATGCCATCATTTGCATACTATAGCATGAACTATTGAACTTCAGAATTACAGCATTTCACAATATTTATGTACAACTATACAAAGAAACCCTGACATGAGTACATTTTGTTGCATAAACACTTTTATTCAGATAGACCTTTCACTTTCAATATTTAGTTTTGGTTTCTATCTTATTCTATCTTCTTTTTTTTTGGGTGCAATGGTTTGTTTCAATTAAGGATAAATCTGGTTTAATGTGTGTTTGGATATTTTTACCAAACTTCATACTAAACACTGTGTTAACCTTAAATGTGCGTGTCATGCTCTTTTCTCTGTCCCCTGTAGTTCCAATATAGTACCATACATGACCATATGAGATAGATACCCCACACAGTCACACACTACATATCTTACCTGAGATCATAATTATTAATACAAAGCAGTAAGATTAAATATATAAAAAAACTTAATATAATGCTACAATAACAATTCCCATTTGTTTATAAATCACTTAATTTAATACTTGTTTAACATCTAGAACTTTATTTTAACTGGTCACAGATTTGTTTAGCATGTTTATGTGTTTATTTAAAGGCAGTATACTCACATTTCTGTTTGTCAATAATATTTGTCTTTAATTGTCTTTTATTTCAGGTCATTAATACTATATGTACTTCTTTTTTCAATAATATGAGGCTTGCCAAAGAAAACTGAGATCTTATAATGTAAAACAGTTACATGTACTGTGTAGATTGTCACAGGTTCTTGGTATAACGTGGACCCCTGATAATTTACCTTCGATAAATCGATTCCGCTGGTATCCAATTGGTTTTGACATGTAACCATATTATTTACCATACACATGTATATTTATATTTAAATCATGACTCACTATTTGCCAGCCAAACTTTATATGCCCCAAATCCATATAAAATCTGGATTTTGATAGCTAAAGCATTATACGGCTGATGGCATATAAAGCCCAGTGGAGGTGGAAGAATTTGGAACTACTTTTAGTTGCCTCACGCAGGACTCGAACCCACGGTCCACTGTAGTATATACTGAGCCAGCACATCGTGACATACGATGTTGATACGATGTCGAACTGACATTGGTTTCGTGTCACGACGTCGCTGATGTTATTTCAACGTCAATTCGACATCATATCGACATCATATGTCGCGACGTGCCGGCTGGGTATAGACATACGACTGTTTTATGGTACAAGATCTCAGCTTTCTTTGGTGTGTCTGAATATGGTTCTGTCAGTTTCAGTTCCTGCACAACCTATTTGTCACTCGTCTTATCATTTTCTCTGCTGATTTCTTATCTTTGCAATGTCAACAGCAGTCTATGCTTACAAAGCTCGTAATCTCAGCCTGTTAAATATTTGTCTTTAGCTGGTAACGTTCCCCACGTACCAGTATTATCTAGGCTCGTCTGAGATGCTCTACCATCAATGGTTGACGCCACGGTCAGAGCTTCTCGGATTAGGTCGAGGTATAACTCGGTCAATTGAGCTATAAGTTTTGATAGGTGAAATGTTCCCACTTTGACATTAAGAACTAAGTCATTCATTTATTGATATGATTTTAGTAAATTTGTTCACTGCTGTTGACAAGACTGCTGAGATAAGAAACAGTCGAACCACTTGCCAAGTTTCTAATTTGTCCACCTCTATTAACTTATCAAGACTATCTCTAAACTTGTCCTAATATATTTTGCAGCATTAACTGAACGCACATTCTTACTTTCACAGCTATTATAAAGTATTTGTAGATTTAAAATGAGTATTTAGTTTCAAAATTTAGTTCTTCAATTTTATTGTGTGTATTTTTACTTTTTTCTCTCCAAATAATTATTAATACAAGTAGTTATCAACACGTGGTCAGTTGTGTGCAGTCTTATGTTTGATAACAATGTCATTTTTTTTAACATGTTTGAATTAATGCATTAACAGTAGGCACTATAAGTGAAGGCACTAGGTGAGGGAACTAATAGGTACGTGTTGTTGATGTAGCATGTTTAGTTTGTCTATGTATGCAGGAAGTACCGGTAACAGGTGAACTAAGCCGCCCATTAAATAACAAAACTACTAGCCTGTGGCTAATAGAACACACAGCCTATCTAGCCTTGTATACATGTATAATATTGTTAGTATTTTACAAAGATATCGGCAAGTTGAAAGATAGATAGAGAGATATACGCACACACACGCACACA
>JAULBP010104961.1:0-10538 GCA_032355345.1 Lepetodrilus pustulosus | reverse complement strand
AAAAAGGTTAGGAATATTTAATATTTCTAATATTTAATTAGAAAAAGCCAGGAGAAAAATGGAAAACAATTCTAGGAATTGGAAATCATTTAAAATTATGTCATACAAAGGAATGCAAAATCAAGGCTGTTTCAAAAAGAGCATCACTATATGTTCTTACTGTATGTAGTAGCAAATTAACATAATTGCCATTAGAATAGTGATACAAGATAAACTGACAACAATTCTTGATATGAGTGAAAAATAGTACTCATCAAATACAAAGGAAGCAAACCTAAGATTTTAGAGGTCCTTCAGTTCGAAGTTTTATCTCGATCTCTTATTTATTGACCAAAAATAGCAGATAAGAAAAACTGTGTTATATAAAATCCTTTCCAAATTCAAAGTTATCCAACATAATTCCTGACCAAGTTATTCAACTATCAAATTTATTAATCATATCTATTTAAAAAATATCCACTCCTTCCAGGATAAATGATGTAAGCATACTGCTAACTCCAAACAGTGACAGTGTAGTACCGTTATGTTAGTATATTAGGTTGAAGTAACATTTCAGTGGAGTAACATCATTCTACAACGAGCAAAAGTGATTTCTAAGGTCACAATTTCACAATAGAATGGAATTTGGGTGTGCAAGGAGTTGAATTTACCAAAATGCATAACATTTGTTCACTTGGGTGATCTCAGCTAAAGACAAATGTGTGGGGCTGTTATATTTGTGGTTTGATACAGGACAGTCTGTGGTGGTGGTTGTGGTGGTGATGGTGGTGACAAGGTCAATAGGTTAATGGGTCAATATCAAGACTAACACACTAAAATAACACATCATAACAATGCACTGTATGTTTGTTTGTATTTGTTGTATTAATAATTAGTAAATCTAGCCTATTTTTGACTACCTATACAGCATTCTTCAAAACTCAGCAAAAACTAGCCACATTTTAAACTTGATTCTAGGGCGTTCGATCTGAGTGACACACTGCACGTGATCACCATGTGGTATGTACAATGATCAAGGCATTATTTCACATCTAGCTATCAGTGAGCTAATAGTTGTGGACAAGAGGGCATTGTGAGACAATACCCAGATCAATATTACTTACATTTATATCGGACTGATCATATCTGAAATGGTTGTGTTACCATAGTTAATGACTCAGAACAACCAACTGTACAGAACAATGATATAGACCTAGATCATCGGCCTAAGAAAGATGCAAGTATACCAAATGACGATGAATAAAAGATTCTGGAAAGAAAATTAATTTGTGATCATAACCTATCATTAAAAATGAAAACAAAATAATGTGTTAAGAAAAACCAGTATAGAAATAGCATTAAAGTAACTAAAACACAAAATTCATAGTTAATAAACTGACGATCAGACACCATGTACAGTGATTGATTTCCTTCCTTCCTGTCATCGATAAATTAGCTCATTTTCCAGGCAGTCTACTTAAATAGCCTGCTAGGTGAGCAGTGAGCATGTGAAAGACTAGGTTATTTCTGTCAATAAACATGTTACACAGTAGTTCTAACACGTATATGAATGTGTATTTTTAAAGAAACATTTTGATCCAAATTAGACCCAACCAAAAAATATATTTCACAATACTCACACAGAATTGCTGTCACTAAAATAACAATTAGATGCAAACAATAAATAATTACTATAGTCTAAAGTCCTAGAAGCCTACCACCTGAGGTCATAGCTAGGTCACTTAGTACTACTGTATACCAACATAGAATTAACAATGTAATTTGAGCAGGATAGCTTTCCTGTGAGCTCAAAGTAAGAAACATCCTCCATGTCAAGATAGTAATCGGTCATTTATAACATGATGGCTGCATGAATTAATGTAAAGCTAAGAAATCATTAATAATGAATACATGTAGGATTCTTTCTGTGTTCACACAGTATTTCAGTTATCTTGCTGAAATGTGCTTATGGTGGTACAAAAACCTGCAATAATATTGTGTTTCTGAATGCCAACAACATATATACCAAGGGGAAATAACTGGAACAATCCTGGTCCTATCTAAGCTTACAAGAAATAAACCTTTCACCTTTTAATTACAGGTAGTGTATTTTTCCAAACTATTTTTAACTCAAGTTGGCTTAGACTTAAATGCAAATAATCACAGATTGTCGACCTAGTCTAATGGTCAAACTAATTTTTACCTGAAACATTTGATAAATAAAATGTCTACAACCAAACAGCTACATATTCCAGATGTCAAGCCATATCACTATTTCCCCCCTGCAGTGGTGCAAATCAGTCTAAAATAACTGTGACTATCTGCCTAAGAATGTACAGTGGTTAGTTTTGTGGTATTTCACGATGCAAGTATGTATCCCATGCAACACAGAAAACTGGAGCATCTTTAATATACCATATATTTATCAAACATTTTCAATTACCAAAAAAAAATCATATCATAATCATACGTGGATTAAAGTTATTCAAAAGTTATTACCATGCAAAGAAGTAACCTATGCACTAAATATTTTGGCAGCAAAGTTATCACAAATTTGTCAGAGACGATTGGGATGAAAATTCTAAATGCAGTGTTCAAATTGGGCATCATTTGAAAATCTACAATACTAAGGGTATCTGTGTGACCCCTTGAAAATTACAGAATTGACAATCCAAAACATATGACCTAGGAATATAGGACTCCACCCCATCTCCCAACCCCCGACACCTCGGTTATTATTTTCTGAATTTATACCACTCTATATGTATTAAGTTATGACAACAATCTCAGTTTTCTAGCTATTATTTTTAATGTTATTATATAAAATACATATATATATTTTTAAAAAGAACC
This sequence comes from Lepetodrilus pustulosus, assembly GCA_032355345.1. Taxonomy (NCBI): domain Eukaryota; kingdom Metazoa; phylum Mollusca; class Gastropoda; order Lepetellida; family Lepetodrilidae; genus Lepetodrilus; species Lepetodrilus pustulosus. The sequence continues at coordinate 7,706 of JAULBP010104961.1, read as the reverse complement.
ACCACTCCGTACAATTCTATTTTTATACATATTTCCAAAATATAAATTTGTTTTAGACTAATATTACCAAAAGGTAAACCATCAACAAATAATTTCAATTTAAGGACTTCTGCAACAGAAAACAGTCTAGAAAACAGTGAAGCAAGATAGTGGCTGCACAGTGACACACATCATCATCATCATCATCATTATCATCATCATCATCACAAGGCTCCCAGTTTCCGCTCATATCTTCACGTGCTACCCTGGTTTCAACTTGGGTTTACACCGATTCATCATATGATCAGTCGACCAATCAGATCGCATTCCTGGTGACCAACAGGAGACATAACCAATGAGACGAGACCATTCCACAAACAAATTTCAGCAAAATTCTGTATTACCAGCTTGGTTTAAAAACAGTCAAGAGACAACATAATTTCCAGCAGGGAGATAACTGCGTGGAGGTATTTAGCGGAAAGCCAGGAACCCCCCGACGCGATATGGCTGGAAGTGATTAGTGATTGGCTGTTGGGAAATGGCTGACCTGGGGGTGTTGCCCATCGTCTGATACGACATGATCGCCGGCGACTGAGAAGGGAAGGACACCCCATCACCGAGGCTAGAAAATAGCACAAGACACGTTATACACTGGTCACCATGTTGGTGCCTCACTTTCTATTGCACTACAATAATGGAAATTCCCTTTCAGTAATGTATACATAATAAATACAAAATGATTGTTGCAATGGAGTTGCTAAATAAAAGACAGGTCTCCGAACACCTGGCTCGGATTTCTCAAAATAAACTAAAGTCTGAGATTTTGCTCAGCTGAAATTTCTGAGTCAATGCTGTAATTTGAGTACAAATCTAAACCTTTACTCGTTACTATACTGAGGTAATGGCAGAAATCTCAGCTGAGTAAAATTTCAAACTTGTTTGTTTCTAGAAATCGGTGCCCGATTTGCAGCTAGTTAATAGAGAAACAGGAGAATTTAGATAGAGAAAAACAATACATGAAAGCCAGTCCTTAAGCAAACATTCCAACAGTTGGATCTAGGTGATATTTAATGCTATAACCATAATAACTACTTGATTCTGTTGTACACAGTATTTAAGTATTTCACACAAAGCCGTCTAGATTGAAGAAAGAGTTATGTCCCTTACTTAAATTGACTCAAACAATCTTCTATTTATATTAACGAATATTGCACAATTTTCTCCAAAATAACATTGTATTGATAATTCGGCTCTACTCTCAAATGTTACTGTCAGTGTGCAAAACATGTAATGCAGAGCTTAGTAACATGTGATGCAGAGCTTAGTAACAGAGCTTAGTAACATGTGATGCAGAGCTTAGTAACATGTGATGGCTAACAATCAGGCAATGTGTGCAAGGTGCAATTTCAAAACAATTTATTAGAATAGTATTGTATGAAATTGAGAAAGAATTGGGGGTGTTTTATTTTAATTGTTATTGGGGTTTAGTCGTTTTTAGAAAGAGTGGATTTTTTAAAATATGTAATGCATAAAGCTTCAAGTAATGTCGCACTATATTCACCCCGCCCTGCATATTCTTTTCAAGTCTTTTTAATCATCTACTCGAGTCTTTTTAATCATCTACTCGAGTCTTTTTAATCATCTACTCGAGTCTTTTTAATCATCTACTCGAGTCTTTCTAATCATCTACTGAAGAAGACAAACAGCCCAATAGTAGGCTATTAGTAAACGATGGTACTGTAATCTTGGACTAGAACTATAACAAACAATACATCACAATATTGGTTTTGCCTACTACAATAAAACAATCCAACTCTCTAATAACAAAACAAAAGTGATTAAAGCAACTATGAAATACCCTTGCACTAAAACTGGACAACAAGAGTATCAAAGAATCAAACTTTCTCAGATAAACAGTGATAAATACCCACTCAGACCTAGATTACCTTGAGAAAACGGGGAGAAACCATAATATCTTGCGATCGCCAAACACCTCCTGGAAGTTTCCACCGTTTCCTAAACTGAAGCCATCTTTGTCTGGCCCGCTGTGAAATATAGGAGCTCTAAATGCCTCTGAAATAAACAGCAAATAATTTGTTTGCAAAACATGATTACATGCATACTTGAAGCAAATTAGGAAACTAATCCAAATCTAAGTTCTTGTGAAAATTACACAAGTGTTCAACATTTCCTGACATGGCAAATGTCAATATACATTTAATAAATTAAGACATTGATAACAATAACAATGATATATGTAAATCTCCATATTTTTTAGCAAAATTAAATATAAGAAATGAAAGTATCCTTACCTAATGTTGATCTGTTCTTGCATGTAAGAAAGCAATGATATCCAAACAAAGATATCAAGCTAATACCAAACATAATAGACACAAAAAATATAAATAATATATGAAATTTGCCCATGCTTCGATCGGTCCCTCCCTGCAAAGAAAAAAGACACTGAATTCAATATCAATGACACCTAATTAAAATTACAGTAGAATTATTTTACATTTAATCTCAAGTATGCTTGAGAAAATATGATCCAACAATTTTTACCAGCCAATTTTCTTTTTGTGTATACTTAATATTTTTCAACATACGGTATTACATGACATTGAACATGACCAAACAAAAACTTACCTTCCAGAAGGCAATAAAGTACTTTAATGATGTAAGGGCAACATATAGACAATAAATTAGACCATATCCCAAGAAAAGGACGAAGAATTTATAGTTGGTAAATCCCACGCAGTTGTTTACCCTAGAAAGAAATAATAATGTACTGTAATTCTGTATTAGGTTAATTATAAAGTCTATAAATTTTGAATTTCATAACAATCTAACATTATTATAAGTAACAATTTGTTCAAATAAAGTTCATAAGTATATTTCCAAACATTTCATACATTTATTTTACTGAACATTTTATACATACATGTAATATTAAATAAGAATAATAAATAGTGTTGAAAGTAAAAAGTACATACCAAGGACAATGATGATCCATTTTAAGAACACACCTGAAAATAAATAAATTAAATATGATATCAACTTGAACTAGAATGGTAAGTTTCCAGAAGCAAAGAAATCACACACAAGAAGACAGTCAAATATTTCAAAAGTGAAAACTTTTAATCCAGTGTAGTGTAACTATGGTATAGGGAAACTACACACTACATGTACTTTTCCAATGCTACATCTAGGCTGCAGTCTGATTACATTTCACTACACTAAATTACACTGCTACAACATAGAGGCTGAATGAATGAGTTGGTAGCAAAATATCAGCAAATCTGTTTGCACATGGATCCAACTTCCATTTGCTTCGTGTTTTCCTACAAAATACTCCGGGGCTCAAATGCTGCAGTAAAAGGTAGTGCACCATAGTATTACATGTTGGCTTAACAGCTACTGTGGAGCTACGCAATCAAATGGAGAGCAGCCTGAACGCATCCCAGGTAAGATTACCACTGGTAGCATTCATAGACTTTCAGCCAACAGTTAAACTTCACTGTACATCAATCATCCTCCATGACAATGGTGGCGATATTTCTAACTGCATTCAGTGGATATTGCCAGGAACAGTGGATGAAAACTCCAATAACTAGGTGTCACAGTTCTACTTCGACACGCGCGTCCATGTGAATACTTACGTTGAGCATACAGAACAGTGGTGGCATCTGTCGGGCTTCACACATTTACATTTCTCACAGTATCGCGGGCCTGAAGAAATTAGAAAGAAACTGTGTTACCATGTGTACAACAAGCAAAGAAAATGTGATAGTGCTTTTACTTTAACTTAAGTCATATTGATGCCAATGTACAGTTGTTTTGGCTCATAAAATAGTTATTATTCACTTGGACTAGCAGGACTTCCTGAAGATGGAAATTAAGCAGGACAGCATCCACGAGTAGTATGCAGATATTGCCAGCTTGTTAGGTAATAGGACCTAGCTCATATACTTTCAAAATACGGATACATGTATTTTCAATAATTTAATAGTTTCATCTAACAGCAATCATTCCTTTAGTACTGATCATGGTACCATTTCTCAAAGCTCTCCTATATACTATGACAGGCACCAGTATGGCCTTGTAGTGGCTATGAGAGCTTCGAGAGACAATATACTGTCCAATATTTATTGACAATTGCTCAATACTGAGCTGCTGATGATCATCAATGTTTCATGTCTGTATTGATAGCCTGCCCTGGTACTTACTTCCTGACATTGTCCGGTTAAGGATGGGAAGATTTCTGGCAAACTGTTTAAGCATCTCACGTTGGCGCTCTTCATTCGGTTCTCGTTCCAGTCTCTCAGCATCCTGGTGACTAAGATAAAACTGGAGAGAAAAATAATTTTAAATCACAAATTTTTATAAACTATTACCAAAAATGAGCTTTAAATAAAAAGAAAATGTTAACAAACCATCTTAGTATTTCAGTATGCAAAGAACAATTTTGAGTTATTTGCCTGCAGGGCATGTTGCAAAGGGACCAAAGGTGCTACATGTTAAAAAAATAGGTTGACCGCACAGTATCGGGCATACGGTATGTTTATCGAGAGCCCTTTACAGAGAAAAGCTGAACTATTTATGTAGTTTCAGCATGATGGAACAGTCACTACGCACTATAAGAGTGATTGTGCATTGGAGCCAAATCAACTATTCCGATAGAAATTGTACTACTGATAGTTAAAAACATAGTCATGTTCTACCTCACTTTGAATCTCTTGTTATTTATAATCACTACCACAACATTAACTTACATGTAAAATGCACAACAACAAATATGCCAATAATTCACTGGTGATGCCTACCTCCTTGGGGATAGGAAAGGATCTTGCAAATATTGTCTGCCAATATGCCCACCCGAACATAAACAGCAACGGATGATACAGAAGCAGATATATCACTGAAAGGAAATCAGAATTGCATATGGATTATTTATACATATACTTGACATACAAATTATGCTTTTTACACTCCAGGGCAAATATTCTCTTCTAACCATGCTAACTAGTAGTTAACTAACCATGCTAACTAGTGTTATTCCACTACCAGTACAGTTACCGTTGCGTGTACTAATGGCTCGTCAAGTAATGATAACAGTTGACAGTGATCTTTTCAAAATATGCACAGAAGAACAAGTTATATTATTACATGATTACTGATCATGAATAAGTAACAATATTATATACTAGCTAGTACACTATATCATGAGCATCTAATTAGAAATATATTTAATATAATATTGATAAAGAGATAATAGATCTAGATATATATAGTTACCCTTTTCTGGAACACTTTCAACTGTAACTGGAAAAAAGAAAAAGAGAGAAAAATATTTTAATCTTTGAGTACTGTGCATTATTACTTGTACATGAAATGTAGCGACATTCGGTATTGAGACACAGGGCTCCAGACTAACATTGAGTTACTTGCCCTTAAATCTAATCAACTTGAAAAAGTTTAAATCGTATTTCAAGACATCTTTTGACGATTTCTCTCACCCAATTCCATAATAATATGATAATAGAAACTTTCCACTTAGGTCCAAGTGCATATCTTTGTCTGGTACTGGTAGAATAAAAATTCTGTAGGCGATTCAGCAGCAGGGATGGAACTTAACACTAGCCTGCTAGCTGACACTATTTCTCCCAATAAGGTATCATAAGTCAAGGCCGAGCAGAAATTCACGTTTCTTGTAAACATTTGTTATTTGTTTGTATCACTATGCGAGCTTATGTTTAAGCAGAGATTAACTCTCGCCCAGGCCATTTCTCCCAATATTAAAGATATCCTAAGGGCAGACAGAAATTCACAACATTCATTACCGTTATTTGTATCACTATTCGGGCGAGTAAGTTTCAAAGTTTAGTTAGTTTCTATCCCTGTATTTAGTGGTCTGGTATGTACAATCTGTTGTTTTTGTGTTTGGCGATTCTGTTCAGCTGTGCTTGACTATTGATAGTTCTAATCATCATCCCACCATGATTAACAGAACAGCTGGTGTCATAGGGTTCACCCTGGCCTTGGATGTTGTAGAAATGGTAGATACTAGTAGCCAAACCTGGACCATTGTGTTATCATTTTAAAACACAAGAAGTCATGTACATATGTTAAAATTTCCCATGTTTACTATTTGGATTCTAACAAAGTAATAATGCGGACCCACTAATTATCATGGCAAATATTGTTTGAGCAGGCAGATGTGCCATGTTTTGAATACTATATGGAAGAAGATAGGACATATTAAATATTTTATGTTGTTTATAGTTCATGAAAATCATGTGCTAAACACAACACATACAATTCTAAGTACAACTTGGACAGTAGACTCTACACGGACCCATTTCAGGATCAAAATGGTCGGATAGCAAATCAATCGGGTATCTGAATCACGTCAATATCAAGAGAAGTGCATTGCAAAGGCTGCAACAACCATGTAAACAAACCCGCGCTTGATTACATCTTTATAACTGGATGATACGCTGCGCGAACGGCATTCAATGACAATAATTACGTCATACAGTAAGTTTCAATGTGCCGTTGGCTAATCTAGCCACAGGGTTATGTTCAACTTCAAATAGAAAATTATGTTTTTTTTGTGAGCGAGGACCTTCGTCTCCATATAGCACATAGTTACGATAGTAGAAGCATTATGGAGAAGAAGCTACTTTGTATAGGAGGAAACAAACCATAAATTAAATATTACTAATGTGTTAAGGGGCAGTGATTTCGTATCCCAAAATTTTGTTTTTAGTAAAGCAATACTTTATTATTATTTATTCTGTACCTAATCATGTGTCAATATAGTGATTACGTGCCTTTAATAATTCTACATAATGGTATCACTAAACAAATTATCTATGATCGCAGCGTGACAAGATCTGTCTATCTCCTGGATTAGAGTTGCTGTGTCATTTTCAGCTGATTTCTACAAGACGTTCTAGTTCCGCATATAAGGGCACTGGCAATTTCGACACAAAGCAATCGTCGATTAGTGTCAATTTGTGAGTATACTTACATATACACATTTGAATAACATAGGCATAGTAAGACCAAACCAATATCGCCGTTATGAACAGTACAGGAGTCCATCTAACAGCAGCACAGCATAGACTGATAGCTTTGGGAGCCATTTTGTGTTTGTGTTTAGCTAGAAACGTCATCTATTTCTGCGCATGTCGTCATTCGGTAATCTTCGGTAATTTTCGGCTATGAGGCGGAAAGACGCTTTCTTATTTGCTTTTTCGCTAATCTAAACAGCTAAAAGTGGCAAGATCAACTTTGTACGCAACATTTTCACTTTTTACTTACTTTTTTTTTTTTGTCTGTTCCATGTAATTGTACTATGAATGAAATCTACAAATAGTATTACACTACATGCATGGGAGGTTAAGTGTCTATTTCATGAAAATTATCTGAAATATACCGCCTCATATCCAGAAAATACAGTGTCATATACTAGTACGTTTTGGTAGTTTTCTTTTCCATATTTTCTCCCTATCGTTTACATGGTTTAAATCTATAGAAGTAGTATTAACTATAGCAAAATATAATGTTTTAAAAGTACTGGATCACGTAGATGTAGGCTATCCAACATTTTATATTGCCACGACTGTTACATCCATGGATAAGCTGCAGAATTTGTTAAATCTACAAACTTATTAGCCTGTGCTACTATATTTAACACACACACACACACACACACACACACA
>JAULBP010104950.1:0-10539 GCA_032355345.1 Lepetodrilus pustulosus | reverse complement strand
ACCAAGTTTTCTGTATTTGACTTAGCCAAACTTTATTGAATCTATGTCTAAATCTTCAGACTAATCCAATATAGAAACCTTAGTCAAAATATGTCGCAAAGTTAGTTTTTTTCTGACTTAAGTCTTAAGCTGTTTATAGGATACCGCTCAACGTTCTGTTATTCAATGTGAGACTGGGAGACATGTTCAGATAGTCTGTAGTTGGTTGTTCATGAATCTCAGACATTTTCAACTAAATATTGATTTTAAAAATATCTTTAAAAGATATAGGATACCAAGATTTTATAACTGACACTAATATACCTTTTATAGTGAAATTTATTCGACGGCTAAATTACAATCAAATACTGTTATCAATTAATGATAATGTCAAAACGGTGATATTACATAAGAACTAATTACGCTTACGACTATCGGTATGTATATTGACATATGGGCCTACATGGATTGTGGCTTTGTGGATTTGTACCAAAGGTCTTGTTCATTTCTTTCTAAACGTCACAGCCAGTAAATTATTGTTCATTGTTTGACGCCATTGGTGCAAGTATGTCAGCCATGCGTGGCAAACGCCACCGCCACGTTCATTTCTTTGAAATATGACAAATAGATATATTTCTTAACATTTCCGTTACAGGTTGAAATGACAGTTTTCCACGATAATAAAACCTAGGACATACACGAAACATGCATGTGAAACATGACCCTATAGACAGGAGGCCCCGTTGTAATGAAATGTAGACTACATAACATATAAATCATGGTGGAAACGTCCATGGTTGTGTACCGTTTTGCCATACCGCCCTATTTAACCTCGTGTGATATATAGTCATAAGCTAGAGTGATGAATAGCCGCAGACACGGCCAGCATCGTTACACTGTATGGGAAACGGAACAAGTTGAGGAAGAGTTGCATCTGAACTCGGTTGTGGACGGGTTCGATTAATCAAACGATTTACGTTTTCTGGGCCAGTGAAGTCGCATTCAACATCATTTCAAGGCTTCTCTTCTTTGTATATGAATAACAGATGGTGGTGATGTGTATATATACGGTATATACTAAAGATCAAAAGAAAGTGGACCAACTATACTGCGATTATCGCTGTTGAGTAGTGTATTTCAGTACTAGTAGCGTTCAACTACCAACTGACCATTGCCGATGTTTGAAAAAGTATATGCGACCTTGACTCGGACCAATTTTAGGATTAGTAGTGTTTGGCCAGACATTAGCCTTAATAGATTGAATGGTTTACGAGTTACCATGTTAACAATATCAAGATAAAATCCTTACCCGTTTTGCTCCACAGTTACCACGTAGAGCGCTACAGTCATATTTGAATCGCTAACATTCGTTTTCATACATTTCATAAACGTATTAGTCTCTGTTATGTACGCTGTTCTAATCCCAATAATCCCATTAAAAAAATCCCATATAAAAACATAAAACCAATCAATATAATGTATATGCACACTATTAACTTTCACCTTCTAAGACTATGGGTAGTCTATAAACATGTCATGTACCATTACGTTAGACGTCCACAAATACGTTCACAAATACTGTAAATATACGTGAGATTAATTGACGTTTTTGAAAAGAAAGAAATATATTATTTAAAGATTACCATTCCTCTAGTTCTTAGTAACTTAAATATAATGTCTCCCTCAGCTAGGCATTGCACATCTTCCAGCCCGCTGTTTGCATCCAGTAGGACCTCTTCAGCTGACATTTGGCTGGTATATGGCAGCATGTTGTCACAACTGTTATTGCTTAAATTTCAAGTGGCGGAACTACAACCATGGCCGAAGTTAGAGGTCGTCAAATTGAATTTAAGAAGCCTAAAATTGAATCCATAACGACCCGTTTGACCCCTTGTGACCTTTCAACGGTTAACAAGCGTGAAGCGAAACACAAATTATTTCTAAAGACTAGCCACGCCGGTGTCTCTAACTCAGATTGCAGTTTCGATAGGCAAACTTGCACTCGTAAAAAAGGATGATATTACCCTAACGACAAGTTTAGTGTGGCAGGTGGGGGTTAGCTATATCCATCATGGCGGACGTTGAAGCCATCATGTCCAAACAATGAATTTAAATGATTTTTCAAAATGGTTCTACTTGACGATAATGGACAATCATGATTAAAGATCTATACGTTGAAAGTTACATCCATAAGAGTTCATGAATACAAATAAAATACTGGTGAAGGTTATATGATATATTTGTTTACAGTTAGTATATTATCAGTGATAAACTGGACTTGGGTAAAGTCGTATTCATACAGAGTGTAGTGGAAAAAATGTCACGTGTTATAAAATACAACCGTCGATTGGCCATTTCTGATAATCTAAAATACAGTCGTGTCCAATTGAAATGATTTATCGAACATTAATGTTTTAATCTGTGTCTGTTGCTGGTATTTAGATGTCATCTGGGTTGGATACACTGTCATAAAAGTGACCTTTGAAGATCTGTACAAAGAATTTATCACGCTCAAGGGTATTTTGCATACATTAAAAAGTAAGTTACCAGGTCTGTGGATATTTCGAAAACAGTACCGTACTGTATATTTCATTTGGAGGTCCTGTACACTCGCGTTGGTGACATGATATATGAGTTTGTTTGCTCCTTACTCAGGACTATCTGTATGATATATTCATTGTAATTGTATAGAGATATCGATACTTTCACCAAAATGTTTTGATAGTATGAACATCGACATGCGCTGATATTTTTTATTTTTTATTTTATTTCATGCGTTGATATAACTATCATAAATCGAATAGTCTTCGAGAGTTTATACTATTTAAATATAAGGACTCTTTCCCAGTAGAAAATCGAAACTAAAATAAAACAAAGAATACACATTCAAACTTGATACACAAGTGACTTTATAAAACATAAATTATCGCTTGGATGATAAAGTGACTGATTTTAGTTTATGATGTATTAACAATATATTATAACAATTGTAACCGGGGCCTATTACCATAGAAATGGTAAATAATAATTTATCCTTTGTTTTTAACGTTAAAAGAATACAAGAATTAGTGATTATTAGATGGAATATCGTGATCTATTAGGTATATAGTTAGCTTCACTGTCCGGATATAGGTTTAGTACCTAGTTCATAACGCTGTTGGTCAAGTCAAAATGTCAATTTACTGAACTGGTATTGCGCTGAAGACGTTATCAGTCCAAACTGATGTCTTAATTTCCATATGTGCAGTGACGGGGCTGTACTGTTGGAGTGGACTGTTCTACGTCGTTTGTTACTTGAAGTGGACTCGCAAGCCATTACACGCCAGGGTCCGATGGTGTAGAGGTAGCATAACACACCAAGCGTGATCCGAATGTAAACATAAACATGGCAGCTTATTTGTACCGGAACATGCTAGAAGATTCATGTGACTATAGATTCCAATTGAACTGTGCCAATGCTAATGACTATCCCTGTTCTGTGACTGATATGGTCATATTTATGGAGATCGGTGCTTCACAAGAGAACAACAAATATTCCTGGTATAATAAGGAGCGTAAGTTAAGCCGGACATATATACACACATATCACATATGGATGGAGAGAGAGAGAGAGAGGGGGGCAGACAGAGAGAGAGCGAAAGAGCGAGAGCGAGAGAGATAGAGAGAGGGGGAGAGAGAGCGAGAGAGAGGGAGAGAGAGAGGGATGGAGATGTAGAGAGTTAAGAGGAGAGATAGAGAGAGGGGAGGGAAATAGAGACACAAAAAGGTATAACGATAAAGACGGACAGAGGGGAGCGATAGGGGAGGAAGGGGAGGTATATATACAGAGACAGACCGAAAAAAAAGAAGCTATCTTAAGAATGGAAGTCTGCACTGGCAAGACATGTGGAATCCGGCTCGTTTATTGACGTGATATTTCCTGGAACAAATTCATTAATCACTACCCGCAAAACTTCCAATTTGACGTATGTTCATTACATAAAGTTATCAAAGTCTGAGAGTTATTACACTCCGAATTTATTTTGTGTCAAAAAGTCGTTCTGCTAGTTAACTGAAATATGCACTCTCTCATTGTCATCACACAATCAAACTACATCGACATTTCACACTTCTGCTGACCCATCACCGTCTTGACAATCCGTCCTCATTGACCCGCCGTAATAAATAGTTCCACATATAAGTATGAACAATTAACTCCCGAACAACGAACTTTCAATACGGTTGAGCAATACGAGCTTAGCATTGTTTCTGCTTGGATGGTGCAAGAATGCGGCCATATTGGATAACTTATCCGGACGTAATTCATTTGTCACGTAAAGCACGTGTCTCCCGCTCACGCATGCGTATTGCCACGGGTTGTAAAACGGTGGTCATTCGGTTCACTTAGTAACGTATCATGACCAGTAATCTTGAGGAACTTGTGCCGCTATTTTCAGAATCCATGCTAAGAGCCATAGCACATTTCCCGCAATATCTGTCTCAATTAGTACACTATTAAAATCATACCTTCACAATGGTTGGCCTATATAATGGACAAACAAATTTCTATTTGATTTGTTCACTCAAAAGTTGTTATTTACTGATGTACTTACTCCTCATCACTCGATAGTTATCAACACGTTCATTATTTCATATGAATACAAGGAACATAGCTCTACTTATCTTACCTTTGGTACATCTCACTGCTAGATAGAACCCAACCCCCTCCCCGCTTGTGGATCGACGAAAGAGATCTTGGCGATTTAAAATTGATGGTAAGTATAATAAATTAATGTACTATTAGTTTGCATTAATACCTCAAATCTAGTGCCACTACGCACTCATTGAAACCTTTGATTGTATGCGTAAAAATTACCATGTATATTTTTTTACATCATTTGCAATATCGTATACCCGTGATTTGTAGTATTGTATGACTACAAAAACAACTTCCTGTTTCTACACAACTGTTAATTATTTATTAATATTAACGTCATCTATATTATTCAGTATATGTATTCACTGACCAGCTACAAGCAATATATCGCCAGATTTTCTACAACAATACGATAGTAAGTTATCCTGTACCTCCTTGCTTGTTACCATACTTATCCGAAACTGTCATCAGAATAGTTTATTTTAAATAATATTTATTCAAAACTTCCGGGATCCATCAACAGTCAATTTGATGACTATGTCTCCCAGTTTCACATAATTATCATAACAGAACGATATTATAGACATTCACGGAATAGTACATGGAGGTTTGCGGAGAGCAGGTATGACTTAAATAGAGTTTCTATTTTATTTCTTATTTTGGAAATATGTTGCTTTTATTCAAATAATGATGAAGTGATATGCTTTCGGTTTCTGCGCAGTCCTTTGGTTCCCCGTGAAGAATGGTAGAAATGTCAATATTATTGTGGAAGAAATATTCATTTTGTCGAAATGAGGTGAAAGTGGGCATATGAGAATAAAAATGATATATGTATCTTCATGGAAGTGGCCACATGAACAAGTTGGATCCGACTGTATGTGACGTAAATAGCGATGACCGTTTAGATCTGAATTACCAAGACGAAGGCGGTTGTGTAATATCTGGACAAATCTAAAGAACTTATATAATACGCAGATGGAACTTTAATATCATGTGCATTCAATGTAACCTTAAGTGAACCTATTGTTGGTGACTCAGTTACACTGTTAGGGAGGTCATCTAGATAGTAAGTCCACATACAATAAAACTCTCCAAGTATTGCCAAGACATCCCGCCAAATCAGCTTCAATTGGAATATTTCATATTGTATTATTAATACTAGCATCCAGCATCTAATACTATCGCTGGACCAAACAGGGCGTCCAGAAATAATACAAACAGAGTTAAATCCTCTTGGCGATGACCAGTAGTGACCAATAGCTCGAAGATAAGCTTTGGTAAAACCAGCTAGCTGGACAATCCCCTTGAAAGCAAATGGCCTGATTTGGCAGGCTTAATTCGTATTTATTGACGTGGAAGATACAAATATGTTAAATATTGAGTTGTTTGCGAAATGGATTGTGTACACACTCGTTAACGGGAATAGGAAAGCTATTTCGATGTTTTACATGAAATATAATATTAGAGTTTACCGACTATGAATCGTACTTGTTTTGCGAATTTAATTTAACCCAGGATAATTCACTAGATCAACACATATTGCTAGTATTCCTTTCCAAATCGTCCAAAAAAGGTCTGTCGTAGGTTGTTGTGAAGGAAAGCATTACGAAATCTAGATGGGCCTTTCTTTGAGTAAACACACCTAGTCGTACGATTCGAAACAATGATACAAATTACATATTTTTACAATGCATGAAATTACTATGCTATCGGTAAGCTGAAACCCGAACTATCTGCTACTGACACGTTTATTACAGAACAAGTGTTCCCGGACCGACGCCAATAAACTAGACTGAAACTTCATCGCACATCGGGGAGCAATTGCATTCAACATGGCGGCCAGTTGAAACACGTGGTGCAGATAAACTTGAACGTTGATCGATTTATAATGATTTGATGGATGGGGGCCAATTGAAGCGCCCAATTGGCTCCTGGAAGTCTTTGTGGAACTCGAAGGGTGGCCGTGAGGATCCGTGGTGCCATTGCCGAATTGGTTCCTGATTACCAGACGTAGTTCTGTGAAGATTATACGTATTATATTTATTTAACTGTTTGTAGAAATGTTTGAACACAGTACAACGCATATTAATTTACGAACTGATAATATTAAATAGGGTAAATACCGTAGTACCTATTACATAAATTCAATAACGTATTATGTACAATTGATTGGTTCAAGTGGCTTTATTGCTGTTTTGAAGAGAATGGACTATGACATGTAGGTAAAGCTTAGCTGTACAGGTTTAATAAGCATAATCTATTAGCTGTAGAGTTAGTTTTGTCATTTTTCCATGTTAAATGTTAGTGTTCCTAAGGAAGACGCTGCCAATGGTATACACATTGTTGTGCACTCAACATCTCTCAAAGGTCCACTGTTTAAGTTACGCGGAAACTCAATGACAGCTCACTCAGCGCGCACTCAGTTCCTTCTTAGTTGCTCGCATTCTTTGAGTTTTCTGCAATTTGTTTCACAAAGTGTAAATTTCATTCATGCAGAACCCTTCAACTTCCATTCTTCGCCAATTATATATCTCATCTGACAGCCCAGTAGCTTAGTACTACAGTCTCCGGGGCTGCCTTCACGGTCACTTACATGTCAAATATGTCAAATTCTCTGTCTTATCTCCAATCAGTCTTGTAGATTTCACCGTCATTCATGTATGTTTCGCCAAATGCGTTTTGTTTATTATCAAAGCGCAATACAATCTAAAGATATCCATGAACTTATTTTCGGCTTGTCTCTTTCAGGAATATAAGTGTCACTGCTTATTATTTTCCCTGTCAGTGTCAGATCTCGTGTAGATATCTCTTGGAGTTACAGAAGTACGGTAGCGTCACTCGCAGGAACATGTTTCTGTTGCAATCTACCTTGAGATGACACGTGCAATTGTTGTTCATATTTGGTTTCAAAATTTGTCAATTAATGTTAAACCAATAAATTGAAACCAATCATTCTGACAAGTGATAGATACTTTATCTGTCGAAGAATACTTTACATACCAACATCGAGTTATTTTATGTAAAAACTTTTAAAATCCATTGTCGTTATACTAATATACTAATATAGAATATTGTTGCCAAGAGATTGTTTCCAGCCAATTGATCATTGGGATATTTAGAAAAAGCCTGGGTATCATTTCACAAAGCTCTCTTTTGGACTAAGAGACCGTGTAGTGCTCTCTTTGCCGATAGCTAATGCACTGCTAAGAGAGCGCTATGCTCTTAGTGTTTAAGAGAGCTTTGTGAAAGGCTACCCAGCTCAGTAATGCATAGCATACCCAGGCTAGATACTAAACTACGCGTAATAACAGATACTCGAAAACATAATTATAGTAAACCATTACGTGCATGCCTGTACCAAAGTCACGTTTTCCACATGACGGTATTCCAGTGTTGCCGTTACAGTCTGGTTAATGTGGGAGCAGGTCATACAACAAGTACTTGTCGAGGAGGATTCACAGCTCGTAATTAATTAAAATACAACTCTATCAAACTTTTCTCCAACGCAGAAAATACCAGGCTGTCAAACGGGATTCGATCCAGAACTTTTGTATTCATATTCCGACAAGCGTGCTCGGATGTATACAGTAACACATACACATGCTGTCAGAATAGCCTGCATGCACATTGATGGAATACTGTTGATGTGTTAACATGATCTCCAAAGCATGCTTCTCGTAGAAGTATCAGGGTTAGGTATCCATACTTCTCACTTTGTTTCCACTCTCGGGGAATTGCCATTGTTGAAGATATGCAACAAGAGCTTCGTATTCAATCAGCTGCACTCACTGCAGACTTTTACAACTTCATAGTCGAACAGATCCATCATGAGGCGTCTCATCTCGACACACTAACGCCAGGAATGAGGCAATACGTATTCGTGGCGTCACATTCGACAGGAAATAAATCTAGAAGATGTCTAATGTGTAGGTGGAAGGTTATTAATTAAATGTGCATCGCTCGACTCTTAATATACCGTACACCGTTATGATCTAAACTCGATTGCAACTATGTATGTTAATGTAGGTATTTTATTTAGGTATACTGTTTATTATATACTTTTGTATGTATGATTTGGGTGTGATTGTGTGTGTGTGTGTGTGTGTGTGTGTGTGTGTGTGTGTGTGTCTGTGAGTGCGTGGGTGTGTATGTATGTGTGTGTACGTATGTGTGTAGGTGTATGTGTTATACTATGTGCCGTATGTGGGTGTACGTATGTGTGTGTACGCGTGTGTGTATGTGTGTACGTGTGTGTGTATGAGTGAGAGAGAGTGCATGGGTGTGTACGCGCGCGCGCGCGCGTGTGATTGTGTGAGTGTGTGTATGTGTCTGCGAGTACAGTGCTCACGTGTATGTTTATATGATGTTTGAAGGTGGTGATGATTATCATGCGTTAATACACACTGATGCCAAGACGATTTCAGGAGGAAAAACAATACCTGATGGATACGACACGTTTCCCCCTATACACAAGCAGCACCTAGTGACGTTGTTTAGTTGAGGGTGCATTTACTTCCTGTGCTTCAAAGCAAGTGCGCCTATATCCGTCAAAACCCATTAACTGGCGTTCATTTATTCTGACAAGAGAGGGAAGAAAGTTGGACAGATTTCTCAGAAAGCTTTTAGCAGGATCGTTGAAGCGTATCGGTGTCTGTGATGAGGAGGTTATATTGATACAAGGAAAGACGTGTGTTTTAGTTCAACTCTTACAAATTGATTGTTGTTAGGTCGCGTGCATGTATGTTCTAGATAAGACTTGTCAAACGGAGTGAGGTTGTTTTTCAGGTGTCTAACGTACTCCCAGAGAAGCTTAATAAATGAGCGGAAAATGGCTTTGACGCATATTAATGAGGTACATTTCGAAGCAGAAGCTTTGGTTTTTATGATCAATTTTTGTCATGCAACCGAGTTAACGCAATGTTGAAATTGTGATTTAAGGTCAGGTTTTATTCATGTCCCACGCAGTTCTGTGGGATCTTAGACAGTCTCCAACCCGTGGAGAAGTCTACAAAGAAATGGCGCTCACGACCTTCGACATCTGAATGCAAATGTGAAATGTCTGATATTATGATCCAGAGCCGTCTTTATATGAACAGTATCCAACGTCAGGAAGAGGCATTTGCTGTCTAGATCAACGTCCATAATCTCCTAATTCATTCTCACATAAAGCATCTACTTGTTCCATACAAATTACGTTCTTTGTTTGTTTTCAAGGACCAGACAATATAAAAGTGTCAAAACGCCCAACTCGGTACTAACAAGACACTTCTTATTACACATTACACCGTTCTGTTGAAGTTACAAAAACTTTATGTTTTCAACTTCTGCTCCCTTGACGAAGGGAAATGTCAAATAGTTCCGTGGCACTGTAGAAACCAGTAGGAAATTTCTGTCAGAACAAATGACGGATGGGCAACTAGAAAAGTTGGGAGATCGTTATCGGAGACATTTGAGACGAGTTCGACTCTTCAGCACCGAGAGGATGTCGAGATGGTTAATTAGTCTGTGTCTTGACGTTTTAGTGGTTTCAAACTCAAACAAGCTTTCTCTGCCATGAGATGTAACGGTATTCTTTTTATAAACAGGCATTAATTCCTTAATGTATACTCCTCCATTACGCTGATTCTGCTCCAATTTCGTAAGACCTGTTATGTTTTTTTCTTAAAGGCACATGGATACCTCTCGTATCAGTTGCGTCCCACTTGCGAGGGAATGATAATTCTTTGTCTCGTCCGTATTCTGTTGTCGTTCTTAAACTAAGTGTTTTTATTTTTAATTAGCTGCAACTCAACAAGGCAAATCATCAGGACATTACTTACTGTAATAGTTGGAAAATTAAATGTGGAATGTACATTCATGTGACATCACACAAACCTCTACCCTCCTCCCCACCCCCCTCTCTCTCTCTCTCTCTCTCTGTCTCT
>JAULBP010104939.1:0-10539 GCA_032355345.1 Lepetodrilus pustulosus | reverse complement strand
TTTGATGTATTCATGATATATGAGAGTTATGTCCCCTTGCGTTAATACAAAGAAGGATGAAGAACTAAGATTGTTCAAGTTGTTGAAATTGAATTTTGCCTACCGTACAGCGGTAGAAAGGTTTTTGGAAGCACAAACACGATTACATGTATGTCAAGTGAATGTATTTTGTAGTTGTAGCTAAGAACTAGTAAAAAACGGCCATAAATATATGTGATTGTATGCCTTTAATAGGCAAATGACGTTTAAATAAGTTTCGACCAATCAGAATAATTGGGAAGAAATCGAGTAAATTACGTACAATTAAGGCATAGCCATCGGAAGTGTGAATGAGGATACAAAGTGCAATGTCTAAGGATAGAAATCCACCCCTAGATAATAATATAGCACCAATATTAACGAAATGCCATCGCTATCAACGAGTGAGGGATCGACTTTTAATAGGGCTAGAGTCCTACCTTTCCGTATATGGTATTACGAGAGTTTCCAATATTTGTGACAGGCACCTGTGGTTAGCTGTTCCAAAGATAATTACGTCTACGTTCCTTTTATTCATATACAATATGACATCTTTTATAACTATCGATTGTTGGGGAATAAATACATCAGTAAATGTCTATTGGACGGACAAATTAAACGTACCGTAAGTAGTTTCACATAGAAATTCGTTTGTCCATTATATTGGTCAATCATTTGTGATATTATTTTGAACATTTTCAATATATAAATTTCGTTGTTGCTGGGTTTTTTTTCTCTCGCCGCGATGGCATTAGGATATTTATCAACATGCCTCTGTGAACTTGGAAGTTTTTAACCAGGTCGGTATGATGAAACTCTTCTGTCCTGCCAAGTCTTAGAGGCTGACCTAGATAATAGTCGAACGAATTTCTGTCTGAGACTATTTACGTTTGATTTTCACACCCAAAACTTCGAGCACCAAATAATACTATTAATAGTGCTATTATTATTATTATTATTATTATTTCTATTATTATTATTATTATTATTATTATTATTATTACTACCTTCGAAAATATTAATTACGACTCCTAATGACAGTGGAGTTTCACACTAATATTATTTGACTACTACTACTACTACTACTAACACTACTACTACTACTACTACTACTACTACTACTACTACTACTACTACTATTATTATTATTATTATTATTATTACTACTACTAATACATGTACTATTACTACTGCTACTACTACAACTAAGTATATATACATGTCGGTTTGTTAGTTAGTATTCACAATATTCATTCGAACGACAAATGCCACTCCTTCGTAGCTTCCCTATAGGGTAACGTATACGACCTTTAACCCTAGGGTTGGTAACCGCGCGCAGTTTGGTGCTAATATATTATAAATCACGATTGTGTGTAGCTAGTACATGCTTCACACTGTCGCTTCGACTTTATCTCGGATGGACAATTAACAAACTGTCGTCGTCTTTCCTCTGCGAACCTGTATGTGATTCCTGACACCCGGTTTTGTGTATTCAGCGGTCTAATATCGCATTCACATGGTTATTAGTTATTATTTCTCAGATTTCTCTTCGCCGTATCAGTCGTAATTGTGGACGACGGGTGCATTGCTCCGCTATCTACGAGTGTTTATGTTCGCGACACCAATTACCTCCCTGGGGGTGATACCCATCATAAACACTGCGGTAGGACTACACTCGTGACTTCTACAGGCTAATATGTTTTTCAGTGGAATAAATCTCCCAAAGCGTTGCATGAAGTTTGTTAATTTAAACATGTCTATTGATATGAAAGTGTGCTATTTTTATTTATTTATTCTTTCTTTTTATATGTTTGGCGGTAGGAAGGAAATGTGTCATTTAGAATATCATATGATTTGATTTTGCATAGAGTACCGAGGTAATTTGGTACAATTATTATAAGCTTACAATCTGGAAACTATACATTTTGATTACGTATTAATTAGTGCTAGGAATGATAAACTACTAAATAATTAATAATGCAAGTTTATATTGTCATTTGTCTAATCCTTTTTATTAAATATCCTGATAGGAGTGATCGATGAGTTAAAACTATAATAGTGTACATTATTTTCAATGATTATTTAAGACTAAATTTATTATATTCAAATTAACATACGGGTATGTTTCATTCTCATATTAATAGCTATTTTCCATCTTATAAATAGTTAATGAAAAGCATCATGCAATTCAGTATGACGCAGTCATATATTGTTAATAAATTGAATACTAGTACATGTGCCCGGTATTGGGAATATTTAGTTTAAAGTATAAGTATTAACATTGTGAAAATGCAATTCATTAAAAGAAACATGCACGTACATATATGTATATCTTCATGAAACAATAACATAAATTTTGGTACAAATTCATACAATAATACAAAACTTCATATACTAAGTTATTTTCAAACTACTAGTATACTAGTATATCATTTGCAGTGATGATAAGCCTGGTAGTCTTATAGAGGGTGAAAGTAAATATATAGTTAAATATGCATTATATTGATTGTTGTTATTTTTATATGAAAGGAGCCGCTGAAATGCTTTATTATTCTCCAGGAATATAGATTTGGTTAACTGAACTAGGAGTACTTTAAGTGAGAATACGAACAACACATACTTCATTAGTCTGTGCCACAGATCCTGTTCTCAACCAAATACTCCTATTCCAAATACTCCTATTCCAAAATATTCCTATTCCAAATACTCCTATTCCAAATACTCCTATTCCATATACTCCTATTCCAAATACTCCTATTCCAAAATATTCCTATTCCAAATACTCCTATTCCAAATATTCCTATTCCAAATATTCCTATTCCAAATACTCCTATTCCAAAATACTCCTATTCCCAAATATTCCTATTCAAAATACTCCTATTCCAAATACTCCTATTCCAAATATTCCTATTCCAAATACTCCTATTCCAAATATTCCTATTCCAAAATATTCCTATTCCAAATACTCCTATTCCAAAATACTCCTATTCCAAATACTCCTATTCCAAATATATCCCATGAACAAAAGCAAGTTTAGATTTTCTGGGGAACATTTTCATAGGCTCCTCTCATATATTATACCCATGGGTATAATTTATTATAAATAAATTTACTTTAACCCTCTCAGACTATGGACAGTGTAAAACTGCGTGTATGAGCCTGGGTATCCTTTCACAAAGCTCTCTTATCCACTAAGAGACCATAGCGCTCTCTTAGCAGTGTATTAGCCATCGGCAAAGGGAGCACTGGTCTCTTAGTGGATAAGAGAGCTTCGTGAAAGGATACCCGCGTGCCTGTCATTAAAATACCGCGCCTAGCGAGAAGCGCCGTATAAGCTATCTTATTATTGTTGGTGTTGGGTTGAACGTGGCTGTACGAGTGCTCAGTTGGAGAGTTCGGTGATCTCGCTTCGTTTATGTCCCTCCTTCTTCACACCGCAGGTGTTTGCAGTCCACGCTAAATTATCCCAAGGAAAACACCGGCGTCATTACTACTATCTGAAAACTTATTAGCTTTACCAAGCCACCTTCCCTTTGTTCCATACGACACTTAGTTTATCCTCTTTTCACCATTTGCTAATACCTCTCAATGGCACCTCTCCACCATCAAGTAAAAAAGGCGCTGGTTTGTACAGGTGTTTAAAGGAATCTCTCGTGAAACGCGCGAGCCTCATGACGTCATCACCTTTTACACTGACCCTTCTAATTGTCAGAGAAATCCCCGCTTTAATTGTGTGTCTTATCTGGCTGTTCACGAGAAAGATTTACTTAGGTTTGTAAGGAAAGTCCACACAGCGGACGACCAGTAACGGGGAGTGATTGGCAGAGGATAGCATGTTCAAACAGACATGTTCGGGATGCTGCACGTGCACCTGGCGACACCTAGCGGTGAGTACTGGAGTCCTCCGCACCTGGGGGACAACTTGTATACCATTAGCAGAGACATGGTGTAATTAGAAGAAGACACATACAATGGTGGCTTATTCTTGTCGTTACCTATGGACATTGAAGACGTTCATTTCTCACAAAACTCGACGACTCGCGTGCAACTGTAGAAAGTGTCTATAGGCAGACGTGTGCAGTGTGGTTACCCTGAGTGAACTCTCGACAGCGAAGCTTATCTCCAAGTTCCTTCAGGTTAATCTGCATGGGGAAAGTTGTATTGAAAACGCATGCTATTTCTGTAACATTGAGTGATGGCTGAATGCATAGCATCTGCGTTTTACATTGCATTATGTGATTGAAATAAAAGTATGTTTAAGCATGTAGGCCTATATCCAAAGCATCAGAACTAGTTTCTCCAACATACGTTTATTTTCATATAGGCTTACATTTAAGTCATAAATGCTATTATGGCCTGATATGTGGCCAATACTGTTCATACTATGCGCAAACAAACTAACACGAGATGAAAACTATCTGTATGTTATGAACTTAAATAGAAATGATGTGTCATTGAAATATATTGCAGTCATAATTGTTCAATATTGTATTTTCCATAAGTTATCTTATTACCACTCAACTGAATGTTATTGCTGTTCGGTGTGTGCATTCATCGTAATATACCTGTCTACAGTAAAGCTATGTCAATAATTATATTCTACACTTCTCCTACAATAGACTCTGTCCATTCATGTCAAGTTTACGATTTATGTGCTGTATCTACACAAATTTAAGCACCACTGAATATGTCATCCCTTTATATTTGACTTAAAGTCACTTTACATAATACAATTCTGAGGATATCTTCATAAAGGATATTAATTTTAACAATTTGAAGATGACTTCTTGAAAACAAAAGTGTTATCAATGCGTCAGTGAGGTCAAGAATTGTTATGTTATGCCATTATCGGTTAACTGTTGATCTGTTGACATAATTAAACACTAATAAACCTTGTCCTATACTGATTTTATGGTTTTGCTTGACGTACACCATACTTTTCAAAAACACAAAACATGCTTACTTTTCAATTTAATTCAATACACTGCCTTATTAGTATTGGCAAGTTACCCTCACATATCACATACTAGTACATAAAAAATTACTGTATTTCAAGAAATAATATATATACTTAAAGCCAAAATATAATGGTATTCCTTCTAATTTGACCATCAGTATAATATAACCGTCGCAGGTATGTAACGGTGTCTGTATGGGATAATATATTTCTGTTTATTGAGTCACAAACGTGTTATGATATTAATATCAGTCGAAATATAGCTGTATTATTATTATTTTAAATTACAATCTGTTTTTTTCTCTGAATTGTACATCAATTTTCTTTTGAGCATTCATTATTTTATGCATGTCAAAATACGTATTGTGTTCTGTTATTTGTTGAAGAGATAGAAGTGAAGAATATTTATGTTATCACTGAATAGTGAATTGTCCAAAATAATATACATTTTGCATAATACAATGAATACTGTTTAGAGAAGAGACATGATTCGATTAGCTGGCAGCAAGTACAATGGCTTCTTGTAGTGACTTCTTGATATGCTACTATTACTACTACTACTACTACTACTACTACTACTACTACTACTACTACTACTATGCACAATTATATAGCAAAATTATCCACAGAACAACTGCTCAGATACGTTTGGGGGGAATGGGACCAACAGGAAAATCTATTCATTCATTCATTATAATTCTTAATGTTTAAAGAATTAATTCATTAGTACCTGCATTAGGAACTGTATTTGTATACCGAAAACTAAAATGTATAAATAAACAGTATGTGTATGAGTATCCCTTGATATAATATACAACAATTATTTAACATTATTTCATTACCCATAATAATACTTCTGAACAACAAATTTCCTTTTATTTGATGGGGGAAAATACATTTCAATATTTTATTTCTATTAAAAAGGAAGGAAAAATAGCAGTCAAATCTAAGATTTCGTAATGCAGACGGTTAGAAATAGGACAGCATTATGAGTAATTCATATATTGCGGGTACAAAACAAACCTGTCAGATTACAATGCTAACAGGTATCTCTTGCCAGTTGTTGGTATAGTTCACGATAAAGTAGTTGTCGATGTCTCACAGATTATACTGAACAAACTTGTAAAAAGATACATACATCATGCATACTTACGTGTATAGTTTGTATACAGTACTATGAACTCATTAACATAATCTAGACCTATCTACTAATGCTGAATAATATGGGTTTTTCTTCTTCTGGGTAGGGGTTGGGGAGTGGGGTCATATTTTAAGACCCGTGTGTAGGTCGTACACCTCGAACAGTCCGTGGCAACTGGGTATCGTTTCACGAAGCTCCGTTTTCCAGTAGAAGACCACAGCTCTTCTATGTATCAGCGAGATATACCTGTGGATACTAGAGTTCAATGCTCTGTACGTAGATACAAGACCTTCTCAAGAAGGATGTCCAGGTGTTTGGGTTACGTTGTACATAGAAGTCTACATGGTTTCATGTCAACCGTGTTCATGAGCATGTCGCTGCACTCCTTCAAACAGTTGCCAGTAACACGCAACCCAGGTGATTATCCCTGCTGTCAACAATACCGCGGGTCAGCGACAGAACATCAGACACTGATGACACGCTGGTATTGGATGATGATGCTATTAATGGGGCAAACTGGTGCCAGTCTATTAACGTCATAAATGCCACTTGATACCACTTGGTAACGTAGGATGCACACTGCACTGAGTATATGGGAGGTATGCAGGTATGAAAGAACATACCCCAATTTATTTTAAATGATGTAAAAGATACGAAAATTCGATGTGTATGTCTACATACTTGAACATAACTATCCAGTGTAGAATAGCATGGCATTATTGTGTTTCATGATTCAACACTTTGTTACATGTATAGCACACATTCACATGAAATATTGTTTTACTGATGTTCAGATGTATTATCATTCGTGTTTGTTTCAGGTGGATCTAGATCATGCATAGTATGCACAGAGCACTGTGTAGCGGTGGATGGCGCGCTCTACAAATGCACATTATTATTATTATTATTATTATTATTATTATTACTATATCCTTACTTGTACTCTTTGACCAGCAATGTCATACCATCAACATTGTCAAAGATATTATCATCAGAAAACATATTTATAGTAAACTGATTTAAACTGCACGCAATAGCACAGACTACACTTTATCCAATAACGAAGATTAGCCTATATGAGAAGAAGCGTTTATTTAATTTATTAAACAACTACTAGTGTATTACTCTATGCACGTGAGAACAGTGACGACTTGTTGGGGTGAGACGTAATATTTTTCTAATCCATATATTATATTAAGTTTTACCTATTGGATTAATATTTGTTAAGAAAGTATATTATCATGTGCACTCAAAGTTTGCTTGAGAAAACTCTTAACATACTAAATACATATAATGCGTTTATAAATAGTTGTATTGAATTTACCATCCTTGACTCAGAAAAAAACGTTTTATCTGGGTGACCAGTAAATTAAGAAACCGTTCCATTTGGGGTTGGTGTTTGTTCTCATGAATGTTTTTCTTCTTTTGAGGTTATCATTTGGTGTACAGAAGCTTTGATCTTTCTACAGAAATTGGTTGTTTGCATATCATCCTTTAACGTCCTTTGCATTTCACAACTTAACATCCTATTAATAGTCATTGTATTTCATAAAAAGGTGAAGATGTGCCATTATGCCAGTGGATGAATTACATACCAGACTAAATTCAGTTCCTCCGTACTTCAAAGACTGGAGATGCTTAGATAGACCACCGCAATGACGAAGTCTCAAGAGCTTCTCGAATTACTTTCATCAAGTACCAATAGAAGTTGATTCAATATTTCTAGCTCTCTGAGATGACAACTTATTTTCAGTCTGTGTTTACAAAACTCACTCATTTGCGAGGCAAGTCAGCAAAAATTTGATTTAACCGGCTTTGCGACAACAAATAATTAGATGATGGCCGAGAAGTTGCCGCGGGGTGCGTTGCACGTTCCTTGCACACAGTAGTAATACTTCCAATATGGCGTCCTTTTCAGTGGTTTTCAACGGGTGTTTCTCCACGCGGACTTTCATTACGGGGCTGGGACCTCAATGAATGTTTAAAACATCCAGCCCAAATGAATGTAGCTATACCCTCAAGGCAAAGAACCCGTCGAGCGCTGTTCGTGCTACCTGGTTCATATTACACATTAACATGACAACACATTTCTACCCATTTTCACTAGGAAAAAAAGCCCTTTAGCTCGCTAAGTCTCTCGCCGCTGGCTATTGCGATATCGAGGCCGCTTTATGAAAACAACAAATTGATGAAATATAAACATGATGTTTAGGAACTGAAACAATTTTATTTATCCCCAGTCTTTAAGTCAGGTACTACTCGCAGATGTCCCTCATGTAAGTGAGTATACCCTGTAAACGAGAGATGACAGATTTTTTAGGTCTGCCCTCTTCAGTCAATCCTGCACCCTACATCATGTGGCGACGTCACAATCCGGAGTCCCCGGCCTCATCCCACCGTATCAGCATATTTCTTTTTAACCTATATATGTGCTAATTAACTGGAATTTTGTCATAACAAGATTTCAAACGATGAAGAAATAGATTTTAAAGTATCACAGAACTGGTTCTATTGTACTGCAGGTGGCTAATACTGTAACATAGCACCACTGAGCACTTCTAGAATACTTGATAAACCATCGGAGGAAGCCTCTGGGTATCGCTCCTAGCTATTTGGGTCCATGTCTTTGACGATTTATTACTTGTAAAATCAAGAGCTTGGCCAAGAGGTGTGTAGCACACTAAACCAATTTTCTAATAAGAGACGCGGACAAAGAAGGCCACCCTGTCGGCCACAGAAGGAGGAACAATACCCTATTGAAAGACTTCCTGTGTAATGGTGGAAATATGAAGATATTTAAAGTTGCTTGATGCTGTGAGAGCGTTCGTAATGAGAAGTGTTGTTGTCGTTATTACTTTAAAATGATGTAATTCTGTATTTCAGCCTCGAGCTCACCAACCAACGTCTGTTGTGATTGGACGACTAGATTATTATTTCGCTATAATTTGAAACATGTTAATGTTTAATAGTGTCTGTTTTAATTTGCCAGGGCATTATATCAAGGCATTAATGTCATGGCATATATTACCAGTTAAGAATTTACTAAAGTATATATTTTAAATTAGTAATTATTGTAAATACACCATTACAAGACACAATATATAATTGTGCGTATTTATCAAATCAAATATCAACACAAATTCACATCACAAATAGTTACGTTATTGCTCTATGATTTGTTATAAATAATAAATTTCACAAGACCCTGTAATTGCGTTAAGCATGCGCCTGTAAAACATAATATTGCAATGAACGAAAAATACTGCAGGTTATGAATATTCACCAATTTATTTTTCTTTAATAATGCATACCGTTATAATACGTAGAATCTATCATTTATTAGTCTGTCAACAGATCACTAATAAACAATTATTTACTATCCAAATCCCATTAATAGAAACAGTAATACCGATGGTCTACAAATTGCACCATTATTACAGTACAGAAAAAAAGCTAGTACAATCATTGTCTATGGTATAGATAAAATACTACCGAAAGGCGATTTGGGGCTGTTTTGTTCCCATAGTACTAGTAGATATCTTAACCTAGTATCGTACACAATACTACTATAATGAAAATATACAACACGAACCAACATCGCCAAATTGTGTAAACGTGGATCACAGATTCATGGATATGTTTTTTCCCTTACTTGTAAATTAACACTGTAAAATAATACCACATTAATTAGTCAAAAGACGTACTCTCTCATTCACACAGACGGAAGTACCGTACAGTTTAGACAAAACTTAAAGCATATTATATTTTATTGTATTCTAATTGCTGCCTTAAACGAGAGCCTTTTTCTATTTATGAGAACTTTTAGTATAAACCTGGATATTCTTTCATTAAGATTTAGAATAAAATCTTATCCATCCTAATAAAACACAGAAGGATGTGTTTCTTTTTCGTGACGTTTAGAATGAATAAACATCGTGGCCATCCAGCCACAACACAGTATCTGTGAAAAGGTTGAAACCCAAGTCTTCAATGACGGGAGGGTTAGTCCGATTTAGGATTTTATGTCAGTGCAGAAGCCTCCAACCCCTGTATGGCTACTGTTTTACTCCGAATAAGTTTCAAAGTAGCGACCAATTACCTGCAATAAATCAGAGCTGATGAATGCGATCCAGAAAAACATGTAATAGATACGTATACTCTAGTGGACATACATCATGATCAACAAGCGCTCACCAGCATCGCGGTGGGCGAAACCTATCATAGAATCTTATCAATCCCTTCTAACCCTCTATTAAACCCAATTTTTACAAGCCGGAAAGCCATTTCGGTAGTTATTGGCGAATCAGCTCGACGCACCACTTGATATAAACTAAGTGTCTCTGATCACCAGCATAATCACATATTCAGACCGGCAATGGCCGCAAACCGGCTTTTTTCGGTCTACGTAACAAGCCTATCGGGT
>JAULBP010104928.1:0-10539 GCA_032355345.1 Lepetodrilus pustulosus | reverse complement strand
CAAGTGAATGTACTTCGTAGTTGTAGCTAAGAACTAGTCAAAAACGGCCATAAATATCTGTGATTGTATGCCTTTAAGGTTATGGCATACGTTCTATGGACAAAACGTCGCACGTTCATATTCTATTGCGTAGTTACAGTCCGGCAGTAATAATTGCGAAATATAATTGATTTTTTTTTTCGCAATCAGTGGGGGTAGCTTATGCCAATGAATTCCGTTCCTGTCAGAAAAACACGGCTCCTTGAAGGACAGATTTGAGCTTTTCTTTTTCTTATTCGCATGCACTATTAATAAGTCAGTCAAATATCCGTTAGTTAAAAGATTCAGCCAAAGAACTGATTTGTGGCATAAGCATTTCATCAGTTCTGATATATCATATGTTGGTTTTTTTAATCATTAGATCTATAGTTTTTAAAGCATCCAAGAAAAAACAACAAAGGATGAATCTATCGGTTTTTAAAGTTAGTGATCTATTTTAGAAGATGTCATGAATGGCTTTATGAGTAAGCGTTCTTCCGTTACTATTGGCCAATTATGTGTTTAAATTTTAACGAAAATGGCACTCGAATCAATTTATTCCACCTGCAGCATAAACAACTTACAACATAGGAATAACGTAGATTAATCCTATCCAAACTATGTATTAACGTTTCCATAGCATCGGTAAGGCACCGTTGCGTACTAGTCTTTGGAAAACACTTGTATATTGCGCAATGGTATTACATTAATAATCCTTCCACCGAGTTGCTTTTAACTCGGAAACCACGCTGGTTTAAATATTGCAATTTTTTAATGCAAACTTGATAACGGAATAACCTTTCGTGGCGCTCTAATTTATCACATCATGGGCAAATTGTCGTTCAGCATGTGGACACAAATGGGCTTTTGTCATGGAATTGTCCCCCTGAGCACGCATAGCTTTACCGATCAATGTCCAGCCCGTGTTGAAACATGCAAATGATGGCTATATGGTTTCCGTATGTTTGTCGACCGATGCCAATAAACGAAGGGCGCTGGGACAGTTGGTTATACGAGGGCTCATGAAGAGCGCACGTTCTACACAGAAGTCAATGCATAGCGTATAAGCCGGGCAACTGTACGCGAGCCAACTTCACTGCGCGTTGTTGTTGGCGTGGCTAGCGGTGTTAAGGGAGCTGATTACCGTGGAAGACGTCGCTTTCTCAAGAACGCTGTCTACGTACTCTCCTCCCCAAGAACGCTGCCTCCTCCTCCTCCTCCTCCTATCCCATCACAGAACACTGCCTACCCAGAACACTCTGGCTACCAGAACACTCGGGCCGCCAGAACACTTCAGATCTCACCCGCTGGTGGAAGTGTCCGAGTTGCTCTGTGTGAGTGTGTCTCGTGGCATAATAATATTCTTCTCGTGTCTTTTCCGAGATTGTCGCTTGGAAATTATCGGAGCTCTTAAAGACGCGGTTGTACAATTGTTTTATATACTGTGAGAGATTGTTGCTTAACTGACGTAGCAGTTAGTGATTTCTTTCTTCTGATCTGAGGACACTGTTCAGTGTCATTTTGGAGGACGTATATCATTATCAAGGTATTCTTTCAGGTGAGTCTTTTCTTCAGGATTTGGCTTTATAAATGTACGACCATTTTGTTAAATGAATATTTAATTAGTTGACCAATTCCAACAATACATGCTCATTAAGTGTCCTCCTCCATGATTCTAACAAAGTCCTATCAGGATCATGGCAGGACATTTTTACTTCGGGTGTCCTGCCAGGATCTTGATTTGTTTTTGAGGATCTTTGAACAGGACACCTAACGCTGGTTTTTTTGGCTGTGTGTCATTCATGGATACATATTACCAAATGAAATTACTTCCTATTCAATATCTAGTATCATAAAAGGAACAGTGTACGATTGGTTTGCAACTACATAATGTAAACCAAGTTTCTGTAATAATTGGGATGACTGCCAACAGAATACAATCGGAACCTAGCTTTAAATACCTAATCGTACATATGGGCATAGGTCTTCTTATTGTTAAATGCACGAATCCAGAAATGGCCTTAACTTGTATGGACCTTTCATGGTATATTCTTTAGCATATTCTTTAATTTGTTGAATACGTATACAATGTTATAAAGTTCAATACAGGTTAGTTTTGTTTCGCCCCGTATAGAACAGAATCACCCAATACCGTCTCAGGATGTATTTATCAGCGCAAATGTATTTACGTGAACTTTATAACCCGAAGACAAAGTATAAGCCTGGTTAAGTTTGTGCACAATTTGATTTGTTTGGCACTATGGCCAGCAATATAAGATGTTACTATGAGAAGTTACTACGAAATGTTGCTATGAAATGTTACTCTGTTACTAGCAGAGAATCGGACAGTATTAGCATCCCATTTAGGAATCGATGGGATCATGAAACCCCACCTACACGATATTCTTGCGTCCGTGGAGCGGCTAATCTCAAAAGCTTCAGCGGTGTGTGGCATTACCCAGATATATACAGTGCGCGACCCATGGGTCGATTGATGACCGTGCTATCAATATTCTAATAAACGACCATTATCATGTACGCGATGAAAGCTGAGGATAGATCCAATATGATTGGATGGTGTTCCTGAATGTCATCGACAACGTCTTCAGTTTTTCAAGGAAGAGCATGTCGTATTTTTCTCGGGAAGTACATATAAGTTATACCAAAGTCCTGCCGCTGATTTCCAATCAAATTCTTGCTCGTAGGCACGATATGTATTAGTTGCAATGGGATATCGTCGGCTATGTGTCGGATGTTTGGGGTTAGGCATCTTGTCCGAATGGCGATCAAGATCTCTTGTTGCGTGGTGTTAAAGAACTCGATTTCATAACGTAATTCATTAATAATGTGCATTTATCTTCGAAGACCAGTGTTCAGTTGATATTGACGAGTGTTTGTCCCTCTAGTTGACTCTGTCCACTGCGAGCTGATAATATTTCCCAGATAAGACTCAAAGATTAAAACAGATCGATGTTAGCATTTAGCAGCGAGATTGTTTGATGAGATAAGATTAGAAGCTAGCATTCACGGGTGTTATCGTTGTTCGTATCGAATCGAATCTCAGACCATTATCACCTGCAATGAAACCAACGCAACATACCATGAAACATGAGACTGTCTCTAGAATTAATTCCGCATGCTAACGAAAACGTAATACAAGTATGTGTCATTGTGTTTTTACTACATGTTTAATGTTCGCCTCGGAATACCATGCTGCTATCGATAAATGTTTATTATAGAAGCCACTCAGTAGAAAGTACAAACCATTGATTTGGAAAGTGGTACGCTCAGATACGCAATATGTGTTGGCACTGATTTGATATGTAGCTATACATGCATGTGATGCTTCATTCCCTATATTGATCGGTTATTTCAGTAAAGCGTAAATTAAACTAGAAATCTTTTATCTGTATATTGATCCACACAGACGGAATAAGTCATCCAAAGTGAATTGTTTTATACAAAAATTGGATTGATCAATAATAAATTACATCACCCGTGATCTACAGGTACCGTTGATCGATTCGCTTTACTTTCGTTTTATCAGGAAATGTCAGCCCGTATTTCAAAATATTGTCGAAAACACAATACCTAGTTCAACAAACATCAAACTGATATAATTATGATGGTGTTTCAGCCGTTACCTTGGCTACCTTTTATTAATGTATGTCAGAATTAATCTTACAATCGCAATCAGGCCAATGTGCAGGACTATACATGTACTTTCGGAATCAAAATTCAGGTTTAATTAGCACAATTTCTCGTAAGACTTGTGGCGTGTTTTGATACAGCCACTCTGAGAAATATCTAACGATCTGGAAGCCTGATTATGATGTCTGTTCCAAATACCCACACCGGCTTAAGGTATAAATACTTGACCTCAAGATTTCAGACGTGTTATTACATTTATGGCGTGTTTGCCAGGCTTTTTCACGCCATTTCGAATGGAATTTCCATTAATAACAGTGAGAGAAAGATAAAGAAACTATTTCAAATCTGACGCATGCATGTTTGGTTCCATTCAAATGGAATACTCCATTCTACAAATATATCGTAAACATTGTATCTCGGTTAGTATCTTCAGCGATGAGTATCTGGAATGTTCCAATGTATAGTCATAATCATGGCATACAAATGCAGTGTCATACTATCTTGGTAGTTCAGTGTTTGTGTCCAGTAACACAGACATTGATTGGTTAGTATTAAACGTTAACGTCGATAAGCGTATTGGAAATTTCACAATGATTCAAGTGTATGTAGTCCATACCTGTCATATTTTGAAGCATAACAATTTACGTCCAGTTTGAAAATAACCATTTTCTTTCTGTAAATCTGTCGACAGGTTAATTCTAAGTGTTACACTGAATCTATTGTTTGTTTTGTTTGTTGTTATTTGTTTATATTTTAATTTTTTTAATAAAAAATATTCCGAAGATGGAAAGTTGACGTTCAGTTTGAAGATAACACCTTTCTGTAAATCGGTCGACAGGCGTATATAAAATTTCACAATGAATCCATCGTATCGTTTAATTAAAGCATTGTCGTATTTTGAAGCTGATGTTGGTTGTAGTACGGCTTTAGCCTGACGCGTTGCACCTGTCAAATGTCAAACTTATACGTCTTTACGAAACTAGGAACGTATTGCATTGTTAATTAACGTACGGCCCACACTAAATGCACGTTGAATATCTTCCGTGTTGTCGAATATCTCAATTGCTGTGGGTTCCAGCATTTTTCTTTCATTACGGCAACACGTCAGCTTTCGCGACCTTGACAGACAGTATCGCATTACCGTTGGAGATTCCGCCATTACCACGGTCTTGCGTGCGGAATAGGAGTTATTGTATTGTGTTATTGGATTCGCACTCTAATGCCACGACTCCGTACACAGTTCCTGTTGGCCTCGTGGGATGAAAGAAATCAAAGTGAAAGATAACGAGACATTGGACGAAGCCTCGCGTAGAAGAACTACTGTGCATTGTCCGTGGCTAATTCATTAAGTATCGGGAACCATGTTTCCGAAGAGTTCCTATGCGTAACGAAATCGTTGAGCTTTCGTCGAAATTTGGTTTGCCTCTTTCGGGATCATCGAAATTGTCGCCACGATTGTTTAACGATCTCGTTGCGTATACTTCAGCTTCGGAAACATGAACCCTGGAGCTTAATCATAGTTACGGTTGTCGCGTAGTTCACGACCCCATTCGTTATCACGTTATTGTTTTTGAGCTGGGTTTTTACGTTATATTGGCACCTACGGCGCAATTACTTACTATCATTTCCGTTGGTGGTATGTGTTCTTTTATTGGAAAAAGCTAGAGGGGCGTATTGTAATATATGAGTTATTCTCTATTACACCTGTTCTTGTAGGTATCAAAGGAAGATTGAGTCCCATAATCCTTGTTCATCCATTTCCCAAATAGTGCATTTGAGCAGGTATTCTGGATATTTACGCTATATAAATATGTGTAATAATATAACCAGATAGTATATTTTTCCATGCTATATATACACATTCGAAGACTAATCTGTTTGTTTTAGGCCTGTTTATTTTTTCATAAATGATAGACATCGAAATAGATTTGAGTAATATTAATTCATCATTAAAACGTCTAAAAGGTCATTTCAAGGGTCGTTGATTTGTTTTTCACCACGATTGAATGGGAGATAGATACGTATATTATTAGATAGAGTGTTGGATGTACAATATTTATTGAAATTATAATCTCTTTGGCGACAGCACACTGTAATTTGGTATAAGTTCCATCAAAAGGGACATCCCACTACCAGTAGTCTGGGCGTAAGCGTGTACAATCATGCACTACACTGTAATAAAACTTCAGCCTCGCCTACTACGTAGTCTCGGCGTTAGATAAGTTATACGCCATTTCCTGCTATACATTTACAGTTAGACCCCGTTATAACGGCCTCCGTTGGAACGGTTTCTCCGCTTACCGATCAACTTGTAACCAATACGGACTTCCTACTATATACTTTATCTCGATAATAGATTGAGCCGATGATCCGGTTGTTTCGCTTACCGGTCAGTTTTTAACAAAAACGGAAGTGTCCGGTCTGACTGTAGTTATAGCATGATGTATGTCCTCAATTACATGTCGACTACAGTACGACCTTTTCGTGAAGTGCAAGCCATGGCCAGGTGCCCAATCTATATTGCTTATTGAAGTATCTTAACGTGATATCTTTGGGCGGTTCTCATATTAACGCTTAGGTTCCCTAGTTCCAATGGTTGATTTGACTTTAAGATCCACTAAACTGAGGCAATGTTGATGATGTTTTTAATATACATGGATCGATATTCTATTCCTGAAATGCAGCCAGCTTTATGAACATGAAATTGCGTTTTTAATGTGGATCTTGAGGAATTGATCGTTATCATAGTGTCCTGCATGTACTCGTACAAAGCCTGTGATTAAATATAGCTAAGGAAGCGTCTGTCGTTCTTATATTACAATGCCGCGGTGAGCATCAGTTGAAAAGTGCAAGCGGAAGCATTTTGCGAAATCGAGACCACCCTGATGGCTTTTGGATTCGAGTTACCTCCCTTAAGTAATCGTTGGAAGAAAATGGACATGCCATCATGTGATAAACAGACATGGACGCATCGTGAATTCATATGTCTAAGTGTGTGTCAGTATGTTTATGTACATTCATGCATACCCTGTCGATATAAAACGTATAGCCAATGAAGCTACTAGACTAGCAATTGTGATTTGTCTGGAAAATGTGCATGTAGATTAAAATGATGATGACGTGGGTAAGATAACTCGATGTCTTATAGTAAAGTTGCTTCACTAGGCGGCATTCGCAGAGAATAATACGTATGCTTGTGTTTAAAATAATGCGAAATAACGTGTTAATAATGTGCGTGTCTTGTCGACGAATGAATTATTAGGTGTAATAGACTTTCTGATAAAGGAAACTTGAGATATAATATAATATATATTGCAAACATGGGACAACAGCTAAATGGACTAGAGACGAAACATAACAAATGTGCTACATTTCGCGATGTGTGGAGCATCTAGGACAATGGGAGGTTCCTAAAGGGGTGTCTAGATGGTGTCTAGATGGTAAGTCTGTCTAATTAGACAGGATTATCTAACTTCCTCATAAGGAAACTTACCGAGTCCTAAGATTCTCTACGTCTCCATTTCGAACGGACGTTACGATTTCGTACGGTCCCTATTTGTCTTATTGAACAAAGACTTTATATTTCCTTGAAATCTTAGCACCTGTCTACACGGTAAGTTGTCTTATGAGACAATTACGCTAGTCTCATGAGACAGACTTACCGTCCACTGACACCTTTGCATCTCCATTACCAGTGTGCATTAGTGGCATTAAGAAACATATCTATTTCTAACAATCCGCAATGGGTGGTTTATAGTGCCAAGTACAGAGTGACGCTTACATAAGAGACAAGAACACTATACTGATGGTTATCAATGGCGTACAACCGTCACAGGAAGCCATTATGTGCTGGTCTGAATTTGGACATTGGCGCGTATATTATAAACAGAAACAAGATATTAACAGTGATAAAGTAGTATAATCGTCTTGGACTCGGGGAAACCATGATATTTTTCTCTGAATGTATAGACTGACACATTTTACTAGATATATTGAAACTCAATATTAACCAATATAATGCATAGTGTAGAATTGTCACGCTCTGGAATTATCGATGTGTTATCTCTGAATGTTTATTCCATCTATTGTTATTTTAATGATTTCGCTAAAATAATTCTTTATTTTGTTTAATTGCTTACTGAAGTTTCCCAATATATATGCATGTACGTTGTACTATCGAACAAAGACAATTGAGATCAAATTTATTTCTAAACTATGTAGTGCATTATCTAAATATTAAATTTATGTTCAATTTGTGGATTTCCTCTACGGGACAAATGACAGAGGATTGGAGATCGACATCAATGCATTAGTGCGCTTGAATTTCACTGTGATCGCGTGCTCGGAAACTGCATCATGACGTGCATCCTCGGTTTCACTCAATTCATTCCAAACCAAATCCATTCAGGTGTGTTTTTACACTGTAATGCAATCTCTCTTCAGATCTATACCCATCAATGTCTGTTTGTGCGTCAGTTTGATTGATCGCCGTGGTTCGAATCCTGATACTGTAAGAATATTATTTAGTTGTTTGTCTGTGTTTGTGGAATACATCAGTGGCATAACGGCTACAATGTAATTCGCTTGGCGTCATGTATCCCACGGGAGTTAGAGGATGAAACACACTAATGTACAAATATCGACGAAAACACAGAATCATTTTCTCTCTCTGGCTACAGGTTCATGCACACTGCTGATAATAAATTAGATGATTATGTTTGTTTATGACAAATAAACTAGCATATAAAACAATATCAATTCTATCTTAAAGTGATTTTAACGAGGCGTAATCATTAACTTAATTTTTATACCGTTATTTTCACGTTCTAAATGGACATTTCAGTAAACGCTAACTTTAGATATGTGTTGCATGTTTTTGGTTTTTATTATCTTAATCAGAATCTGGTACTTCAGTCTGTTTCTTTTCTTCTCCAAAGTTAGCATGGCATTAATCGAGGACACTGCTGCGGAGCTTAGTAACTTTGTTACTCTCTTGCGTCAAACTGGTCATTAATGACTTGAAGGAAACGTTTCATCTCTGTAAACGCAACATCTTCTGCTTCAGATTCCCAGACACATAAACCCTGCCGCATAAATCTCGGTGATTGCCGACTTTGGAGATCACTCGTGCCATATTCTGTAGAAAAAAAGAAGTTCATTTCCTTTAATGGTTTACGTTTGTTTAATCCTTCTCTGTTAGGTAGTTGCGTGCCGTCGGGAGAAAAGCGAGAGAACTGACCATCAGATTTGTATTGAACAGATTGAACAATCTGGTGTACCAGATCCGAACAGAAGTTCCTATAAGACATGAATAGTTTCTCTTCACAACATCATAAGAACAGGCCCCTAGGTTACCAAACCTTTTTAGAAAGAGTACATGGCTCAGACTAAATAGCAGTGCAAAACATCACGCCCCGAGATTACAAAACGGTTTACTTGGTACGATTTCATACTCAAGCACAAATTCTATAAGGGAATTTGTGAACAAAACTGTAAGTTAAGAATGAAGTCGTACAGAAGTAAGTTTCGTAATCCTGGGAGCAGTGAGCATGGACTCATACTAAAAAAAATGTTTCGTTACCTCGGTGGCACGTAATGTTAGGGAATGGAAATATTCTGATATATTGCTATTAGTAACCTACACGATGTGTGTAATAGAATATGCATTTTATCTCGTTTTCTTGTTAGGCAGTCTTAGTGTGGACATAATTTCAGAACATGTGATTGAGCCAGGATATATTAATACAATACCGAGGGTATCCTTTAACGAAACTCTACTAAGAGACTTGCAGGGCTCTCTTAGCCGTGTATTAGCTATCGGCAAAGAGAGAGATACCAGCCTCTTAGTGGATAAGAGAGCTTCGTGAAAGGATACCCAGGTCAAGATAGTAAGCACATTTATTTCCTAATTATTTAAGACTGTATCTAACCTATCAGACGGCATGTGGACTTTTCCTCAAAGTATCCTTACGTTATAATGGACTCACCGCTTCTTGATGTACTACATATGAACAGAAATATCTCGCAAATTATATTAATTGAAAATTCATATTAAACTTTTAAAGATATATTAACTATTGATAAAGTAATAAAATATTAGTTAATTACCCGGACAAAGATTCTCAAATTGATTACAACCATTCTACAGCCTTATGTCGGTGTACACTGATTTAAATTCCACGATCGCTTTGTGAATCTGGGTCCTCGTCCAACTGCACTGGTATTGATAAACAGAACTGTACACTGTTTAGTCGTTGGTGAAAGACAACTGCCTGTTTACACGGGAATGGTAATTAAACGTAAGAGCATGCCCTCTACATCCACGATTTTGTTGATGTATTCTGTAGATGAGTATGTACACACGGAACGGCGTGGTAGTCATTAGGCAACACCACCTGTTGGTTCTCCTGAAATTCATCCTGCTAAATCCATAATATTACTAAAGGGTATTGAGCAGGCTCATGCATGTGAACACATATATTGAACTAATATTGTCCACGATCTAAAAGTACTAATCGTCCTTTCATGAGGTTCTCTTAACGACTGAGAGACCATTGGCATAGTGCTTGAAGGTGAAATCTATTCCCCTGACCTGGACTTTGAAGTCTATTTTCACAGTACCCAGACCCAATTTTAGCCAATCTGATAGGCTCGCGTGACACAAAATATGAATAAACCAGTGTCATAACTCTAATGACGTCACCCAATCATATCGCCGGACATTTGGTCCGGATCCGGGGAATAGACTGCAAATCCTGGTCCGATTCCGGGTCCTACTACAGGGAATAGACTGCGAATCCTGGTCCGATTCCGGGTCCTAATACAGGGAATAGACTGCAAATCTTGGTCAGATTCCGGGTACTACTACAG
>JAULBP010104917.1:0-10541 GCA_032355345.1 Lepetodrilus pustulosus | reverse complement strand
CTTAATTCCACCAGTACCAGTATTTATGACAACTCAGCCAAATTCAGGAAGAACCGTCTGACAAGTCATACAGGATATGGATAATTCTATCTGATAACTCAGACAAACTCAAGATGCAAAATGTATCTGCACATAATTGGAATACCGGTGTATCACTATCAAGAATTAATCTGTTAGATATGTCAACAACTATGACAGAAATTCTGCACAATTCTTCCTTGCTACAGGTTTTCATCCCCCATAACCGATAACCAGACTGCTGACATCGCTGAAATACCATACTAAACATGATGTTAAAACACCAGACTGCTGACATCACTGAAATACCATACTAAACATGATGTTAAAAGACCAGACTGCTGACATCACTGAAACATGATGGTAAAACACCAAACTATTTTCATATTACTATTATCATGATTATCATGTGATCAAGATTATCATGTGTATATCCATGAAAATTGTCTGATTACCAGATTACTGGTATGTGTACTAGGACTAATTAGTGATGTTAATTATCCATATCGTACTAATGAACACATTATCAATCAATTATTAATAAAAATTGGTCACTTTCCAATGAATATAATTTGACGCTTTTTCTTCAAAGTGTAGAATGGTACTGTACTAATTTGTTACAAGTCTCAAGAACTCAATTAAAAATGGAAATAGTAATCACATACTTGCATGAGGACAAATAAAAATCAAATGTATCTTATACTCAAGTAGTAAGACAAAGTTCATTAAACCAATGTTCAAACTATAAGAAGGTCTGCATGACAAGAACATATTTAGCACATGCAACACTGAATGAAAACCAACTGATAAATACCTATAGTGGATAATAGTCAAGCATTAACATTTCTCTATCTGTGCATTACCCAGTATGCCTACATTAGAATGTCAATGTAAACCAGCTTACAACATGTAAAACCCAGTGCTAGTTTCCCAGGCCTCATCCAGCATGTCTTGCATGCCACAATACATCCAGTAGAACCAGTAGACATGTACACATGAGTAATAGCATTGAATACAAAACATTACTCCATTTATTTTGAAAGCATAAGCGACATGCAATGTCTGGCCTAGATAACAGTGGCTGAGACCTGGACTGGACAAGAGGGAGTCAGTTGAGTAATTTACTGCTCCTGTGTAACAGCTACAATCAGTGCAGGTATGACTGTAACTAATCAGTCACGTAACCTGTAGTCACGTGCACACCATTCGTAACATACCATGCTGATCGATCGCGTATTGACTGGGAAGTTAGACTGATGAGAGCTGCACAAACAATGTGGATAAACTGTATTCAGTGTGATCCGCACGGCCTGGCCAGGACAAGCATCTCTCATTAACGCTGGCCACTAAATCTGTCACGCCGACTTTCTTACCTCCAACCACGGACATGAGTGTACCTCTTTATATTCACAGTGTCAATATTTAATGTGTCTCTTAGGATTTTCAGAGAATCATTATTTTGGGGAAAGGCCAATCATCATGTCAAGAATTTGCAGGAATAATGATTTAGACATACACAAAGAATGGAATTCCGGATCCTCATTGATTTTTACAGTAATAATGTTAATAGGTCATTGAAAAGATTTGCAGCAAATTAAGGCCACCATTGACCATACGGAAGCAGACAATGGAGGGGCATGAGGGAGGGGGATGATGGTGGTCTATGGTTACAACCATGTTGTATACCTCAGTCGAAACTTAGGGAAATTAATTCAATTAGAAAGTATTTCCACAAATGTTTATTGTGATTTGCAATTGCTGTATTAACTTTGATCTCCTAAATGCCTCCCACAGCAGCAAGGAATCTGA
The DNA here is from genome assembly GCA_032355345.1 of Lepetodrilus pustulosus. Taxonomy (NCBI): domain Eukaryota; kingdom Metazoa; phylum Mollusca; class Gastropoda; order Lepetellida; family Lepetodrilidae; genus Lepetodrilus; species Lepetodrilus pustulosus. The sequence goes on along the minus strand of JAULBP010104917.1, from coordinate 8,714 downwards.
AAAATTTAATCACGGACCTTCAACACAAGTAGCAATGATTCACTGCACTCAACAAGCCATAAGCTGGCATTGCAAATCCTTCAGGAATAATTGATTGAGCAACAGAATATAGTCAAGCAAATGCCAATCAGATTGAATTAAGGCAAGAAATCACACAGAGGATGTCAAGACATTTCTGACAATTCACAAAGAAAAATTTAATATTATATATAAAGTTGTTCATTACATGAGCTAAGCCTTGAAAACATGTTTGTCCCGAACGAAAGTTTCAACAAAATGGATAAACGGCCTCTATGCTTACTGAATGACTTAAGGCATTATTACATCATTTTACCATGTCTACAAGTAAGCATGGATGATACTGATCAACAAAGACAGGTTAACCAAGCAATGTATGTCAACGTGGTTACTTTTCAATGATCCCAATAGACGTTAATTTCAATTTGTTCCAGCATACAAATAGAAATAGTATTTATTTTTTATCTTCATGACCTTTTCTCTCAATAAAACCATCAGACAAATCTCAGAATGTCAGTTATCAAGAAAATCAATATCATTAACTGATAATCATCAAAATCAGTTCCATACATATCAAATTCACTTCAAAACCAGAGTTCACAAATTGTCTAATGTTTGGCTACAGGAGTACAGTTATCCTGAGACCTATTGCTCACATATAATACTTGAAAACGTCAAACACGTCACTGGATTCTGAAACCAAATATTTCTGCAGGAGTTAAGAGACAACTTGAGAAGATGTCGAATGAAATGAGACATGGTATTTACGCGAGATGTGAGATAATCATGCCAATTATTTGCTCGCCCCCAACAACAAAGTCAGATTGCCTGAAGGGATAATAACATTTTTTTGTACTTTTTTACATCTTGACACTGTAGAAATAATTAAACAGCAAAAGGGAAAGGCTGTCTTAATGCTATATTGACTGATTTTGTGCAGAATTGCCATACAAAACTGAAATTGCATTGCAAGTCTAGGGCACTAGAAAATATAGAGAGTACAAACAAGCAAGACATTACCTTTGAAGGTAACTGGGATGACGATATAACCAGAGACTTTAATGATAATGAACACAAAGCCAGCAGACAGTCACGACCGTTGAAAAGATAAATGTATACAAGTATCCCATACAGAAGACTGTGTATTCATCAACAGGATATAAAGAAAAGTAGCAAATGTAAACAGTGTAATTATACACTGAGTAAGATACTCATTGTCATTTAACGGCTATTGGACATGTTCTCCCAGCCAGACTATACTGTAGACAACAGAGATCTGTGTTGAATTAATTATTGCTACATGAGTGGCTAGTACTTCACTATAAACATGATAAAGTATTGATACACTTACTGTTCTGTATTCATGACCCGATATGTCATTGCAGCACAACATTTAAATGTCCTGTATTCCTGACCCGATGTCATTGCAGGATATTTAAATGACCTGTATTCCTGACCAGCTGACCCGATATGTCATTGCAGGACAACATTTAAATGTCCTGTATTCCTGACCCGATGTCATTGCAAGATATTTAAATGACCTGTATTCCTGACCCGATATGTCATTGCAGGACATCCTCAAAATGTTTTGCATTCCTCAGAAAAATAAGCCCCACTGGAGTACAGCACATTTGTATTCTCTTATTCTTAAGACAATGTGATATTGAAATGGTGACAATATTACTCATAACCTAGGCTATAGTATTGTAGTTTGCCCAGACAATCTATTCCAGTCTAGTAAAGCTGACAATCAGATCCTATCTCTCACTGTAGGGTCAGACTCTTCAAGCACTTGTTATGTAATCCCCAAAATTCCACAGCATCCAAGAACACTCGAAGTAACCATGGTAACCAGCAGATGAAAAGTTCTTTTCTAATATCAGAAAATATAGTACGCAATTATGGACTTCAATTTAAAATCACAGCTTTAAGAATCGATGCTCATTTATCTTCTGATGTAAGAAGTCACTGGTCTAAAAAGAAAATACTAGTACCTGGGAAGCTTACTACGTTACAAAGGCAGCGACTGCAGATATGTCTCCCTGAATTACTGTGATTAGCCATGTCTTGCTGAAAGCCCCCTACATCTAAAACAACCAGTATGGACAGAAAACCCAAAGATGAATAGCAATGGCTCAGTCCTTAGAGTACTTGTTCAATGAGAAATCATTAAGACAGACTGGACCAATCTCGGAAGAAATAATTGAGTGAGTGATTATGGAGTTTAACGTCGCTGCAGGAATCTTTCACCCATTCAGTAGTACTAGAATCATTATTTACATTACATAACAACCAGCACACCATCACAAACAATTGTGTGGATAACCTGCTCATCAACAAGCTGTAGATATTCTAGATGTTTTTTGGTTGATATACTGGACAAAATTAACAGAATACACCTGGCCAATGACTCCGGTGAGGCCCTCATCAAATGGTCATGTATCCATGGTAACCGAGGCATTATGCATGACTACAATGAGGACATCAACGATATGGAATGCTGTGTGCACATGATGCAGCTAAGAGGTCACTGTGGATACTGACAGATGAAGTCCTTCAGGCCAAGCCCTCATCTCCCTAGTTGTCCCTTGTTGAGTGTAATCCAGTCTGCCCTAGGGATGACTGAGCCGGACCCTAATCACACATGGACCTGTCAGACAGACCTGTCTCCTGCAGGCTCCTCCAGGTCACGACCTGCACTCACAGCTGACATGGCCAGCGCTCGAGTATGCTCAGGAGACCTAAGTTCATGAAGCTTGTGACCAGGTGAGCTACAATGAGGTGAGCTGATCAGGGGAGCCTTCATAAAGCTGGTGATCAGGTGACAGGTGAGCTACAATGCGAGTGAGCTGATCAGGGGAGCCTACAAAAAGCCAGTGATTAGGTGAGCTATTAGTGCCCTTGTCTCAGGTAACATCAGGACAGCCTATAGATGGAGATTTCAAGTCTGCCATATCAAGAATTTTCGTAAGTTGACCTTGAATGACATTTCACAATGGCATGAGCTAAAGAGATCAGATTGGAAACAATACATCTTGTTGTTGTACAAAGTGCTGCAAACAGGTCCAACAAAGAACCTACCATAAATGAACACCCAAAGAAAGCTAAATTTAGTCCCATATGAATCATAAATGAATACCAAATGACTTGGAATGCCATATTTTACAGGAATCCATATTGTAATAAATCATATGTCACTATGTGATTTCTTGGTGTGCACCGATCAACTTTAAACATTGATTACGGACATCCAATTCGGCTCTCATTGTCCCATAGCAAATACTACTGATATTATTACTAGTACTACAAATACTACTAATACTACTACTAGTACTACGAATATTACTACAAGTACTACTCATACTAATGCACTATGGCCACAATAAAAAAATAGGCCTGTTTCCCATCAACCAACCATGTATTTCACGTATACATGTATGTGTAGGTAGGTGGGATGAATATCTTTTTCTTGCCTGAATTAAGTTAATATTTCTACATTTGAAGAATAACCACAAAGTCTTGACAATTTCAGAGTCAAGTAACCGAGGTAACTGTTTTAATAATTCAATCTACATGTTCCTGGAGACAACCTGAAAAATTCTTTACAACTTGTCTTGTCCGATAAAATATTTTTTAATTTTGGCCTAACCAATACCAACTTTCTACATTTACAAATCATGAGATAAACAAGACCAATGGAAGATAACTGGGCTTGGGGATATTTCGTTTATCATGTTTATAGTAGAAAAGCATAATTAGGGGGAAATAATACCTGAATTATTTGCCAAACAGAAAGACTATGATTGCTGGATGTACTTTACTAGTTCAATGCTGGATCCATGTTCAACTGGGTCTGTATTCTTGAAACTTTGTAAGACCTAAGAAGTTTGTAAGTACACAAAGAATTTTCCAAATTGGTTTTCTTATGTTAATTTGTGAAGATATCTTTTCTAACTAAGAAGTTCGCAAGTTAATAAGTTTCTAGAATACAGCCCCTGTTCTTTACAACAGAAGCAGACATACATTTCCTATGAAAGTTTTTTTCTAAATTCATACTTCAAATTCCTTGCAAAATCATATTAACAAAATAATTAGATTTTGTGAGTAACATTAACAGCTGCCTTGTTAAAGTGATACTACTGTCCTCCCTACTGCTCATTACTCTGCTACCATGCTTGGCCATATTGACAGCCTGATTGACACTAACCATGCTAACACTATTTTCCCCATGACATTGATGATTAGCATCCCTAACATATTAGATTTCCCTGAATGTTGCCATGTATTTTGCCTGTTCTGTCTACACTTTTATTGACATTGGCCACAAGTACACTAATTATGCAAATTTACATTAAAAAAATCCCAATCCCAAACGACAAGAAAAAGATAAATACAGGTTGTACCTGCATGCTTCTTGAATGCTAATGTCATTGAAACTTTTAAACAATTTGCATTCATCATGTCTTATGAAATATCTTACATCTTAAGGCATATACCATGTATACTATCACAGATGGTTGACCTAGATAACGGTCAAACAAATTTCTATCTGAGACTAATCACGTTTGATTTGTACACCCAATAGTCATGATAGTCATGGTAGTTGTTTTCTGTATTTACTACTTACACTTATTCCCCAACACTTGATAGTTATCATAAATTTCATATTTTATATGAATTAAGGTTACAGAACATTAATTATCTTGTGTTTGATGTATTAAGTGATCTATGAAGGAATTCTAAGAATACCTAATGGTACCACTTTGAGTTATGTCCCTTTGCATTAATATAATGAATCAAAAAGAAATATGACCATATTCAGGTTGACGACTGCTAGTTAATACACTCGATTCAAACTCTTGTGGTAACATCTGAACATGTTGGTATTGCAGTTGAATTCTGTCTAACATACAGCAGTGTAAAGGTTTTTAGAAGTTACAAACATGATTTAATGTATGTCAAGTGAATGTACTTTGCAGTTGTAGCTAATAACCTACTCTAAAACCATCATTGTGACCATAAATAAAAATAACAATAGTAACTCATAATTTTCCAATTTAAAGATCTAAGAAATTTGTATTAGTCTAATTAGATATAAAATGATACATAAACAAAGCATCTATTTCCTTACCATGTATACATAAGTGGACAACAGATGTACACAGCCTACTTAAATCTCTAAGTACCGGTACATATATAAATGAATCTACTTGTAATCATGGTAATTCATGATAAACATGTGGCTAGTGTACAAGGAATACCACTACAAACATATCATAATATCATTTGACAAACAGTTAAACCTAACGTTACAACATCATAAAAAGCAGCCAATATTGGCTCTTGATGTCCTGAATACAAGAAGCGGGGTATCTGTGACGGATATTGACAGGGAAATAGCTGCGATGAATTCCACATCGTGCTGCATGGTAGAAGCAAATCTATAACACTCCAGAGAGCTCCCACTCACAGCAAAAACCAACATTTGTACCTTAAAGGCTTGGATATGAAACTCAGTGCATGATGAAAATAGAATATATTTTTTTTAGGTACACAGAAATTGTAAGCTTCCATTAATAGAAGTAATCATGACCCATGCTGGGTCCACCTTGCTCATTCTTCTTCTTAAGCGTCTCCAGTGACACAGATATCTATAAATATATATATATAGATGGCAATTGAGTACCCTATACAATTAGTTCTTGTCCATAAATATTCCTTGAACGAAGCAACTGTTACCATGGTTACCATATATATCTCTACCCACCCGTCCGTTCTTCCTCTTATAGTTCATAGCTACATGTAATTACAATTCTTAATAAATTACCTACCATTGACTACAGAGTCCATTAGTTTGATTTAACAAATTGTAAAAAATACCATATTAAAGTATTCTACTGTGGGTATGTTATCTGGTTATCGTGGCATAGCCAAAACAACCAAGTCTATTTATGATCATGATCATAGATAGTATTTTAATCAATTTTTTTTTTAATTTAAAATCATTCCTGCGACATTTCCCATGTGCATGCGTAATGATATTAATTTAGCCCTTCCTGTGCACTTGATATACACTTAACAGTAGGACATTAGACAATGACATATACTTAACTAGTATGTTCAACTATAAGTATGTTGCATTTATAAAAATATGATATAGATATACGTATCTGTTATTAGTGGCAGTGGAAATATTTCCAAACTAAATAATGTCATATTCTGATTGGCTGATGCACATGCAGCTATGTATTTTTCCATGTTAACCCTGCACAATGTATGTACAAGTATTTCAATGTACCCTTCATGTCAATTTCATCGTGATGTCACTACCATGATGATTACTGTTGCACTACGCCTGAAACTTTTATCAACTGATCCCTTGGGGTACATGTGTTGACTACTGTCAGGAATTATATTTTAACGGGGCAGGGAGCTTCAGCTGGACAAGCGTAGTGAAACCTTGAATGCATACAATCACAGATTTCAATACGCCCATAGTAATAAATGCAAAATATATTCATTTACAATGTAATTTTTCCTTATATTTATTAAAAAATAAGAATATGCCCTTATTTGGAGGGGGTATGCCCTCTGCACAATTCCTTGAATCTGCCACTGACCTATTTATTATATGAATATGACACAAGATAAGCTAACAGGTACACACTGAAAAGCAGCCAACTGTTGTTGAAAGTTGCACCTGTGCCAACTTAATTGCATAATAAGTGCTTATTGTCAGACTGTTGGGATTATTTCAACTTCCTTATTCAGCAAATCTGATACATATAGTGGGCTGCACACAGTGTTGGTAGTAAGCCAGTTGACAAACAACCTGTAGTTCTAGTCAGTCATGATGACACTGACCATTGCACAGCTCTAGTGCAGCACTTGCCATAAGTACCATTTCTTTGCTTACAATATAGCAGTGACACAAACAAGGCACACTGAGTAATACATGTATACTCAACACGAAAAAATATACCCAAAATATAGTCTACACCACACACACTACTGACTACACATAATACATACACAATTTCCACATGATATATACCAGTACATTATCATACATACAGTACATACAAACACTGTTTACCTACAATGAATATGAACAATATAATTTACACATTGTATACACAAACAATACAAGCAACCACACAAAATAAACTTGTTAACACAAACAATATAATTGTGCATTAATACAGTAATACATAGTTCAAATTCACAATACCATCATTGCATACACACTAGTCTACAACAGTATACAACTTCTACTGAGTATTTATAACTATAACATGTGGCTGATATAGACTCTATTTTGATGTCATCAGCTAAGAATACTCTTCCTTGATCTGTTGATCATGTCAATTTGTTAATCTGTTAGTTAGTATTATATGAGCTTCTGTATCTGTATCCGTGTACAATACCGGGTGTTTCTTGTTAACTGTGATATCCATTTCGTACTGTATCCTACTTCAATCTGAAACATAAGAAGCCATGGCCAACTGCACACGAATACATGTACATGTAATGATGTGTACATTCATATCTCACCTTGTCAAGACGCCGCGGAGCCGTAGAGCACCAGCACACACAGCGTCTCCACCAGCAACCACGTCCACCCTTCTGTGCCTGTATAGCTCCATAGTGTGGTCTTCATCGTCTCACTTTACATCATCCCACCAGAGGATGGTATCAGAGTAGAATATCCACAACTCTGACTGTGTGTTGGTTCGATCTGACCGGGGAAGGGACAGTTGTAGAACTGCGTCCACTCGGATCCCTAACTGCGGCTCCTCCGTGATCGCGGCTACTCTCCGCGTGTCCTCACACCACGAGCTTCTCTGTAATATGCCTACTGCAGTAATCCCGGCGAGAGCGTCCTCTAATCCAGACAACAACAACAGTTGGAAATTGGGTTCAACAAGTTATATCGGAAGTTTACATCGCCGCCATTGAAAGATTATCGTCACCAGCGAATGTCACCGAACGCTGATTCCATTTGTCCCGTAATCATTCTTATCTTGCCCTGGCCCTCAATGTATTACCTGGAGGAATGGAAGTAGTTCCTGGGTCCTAAATCGATTGTAGTTTCAGTAGTTTGATCTCCTGGTACACAAATTAATTACATTCGACAGGTACTCGTGCTTTGTGTTCGAATACAATGCGTCACATGACACCTACGACATTTCTGATTGGCCATTGCCTCAGGTAAAAGGGGAGTGGTCAGAGTTGAGGTATATCAGCTGAAATACCTGGATGATGACGATGTAGCTGAGGTAACAGTTATGATACTAAATAGTTTGTGTGTCAGACGTACTTACCAGTGTATATCATGTACACCACGTACAGTTAGTCACGTGTGTGAAATCCATGTGTATCACTTCCACTGTAATTAAGGTTTTACAGGTGTGACATTTTCAACGTTTGAAGTATGGAGTACGTGTTTAGAAATGGAAGTAAGAGGGATTGTGTCTTGAACCCAGTATTTATATTGTTACAGTATTATATTGTTACAGTATTATATTGTTACAGTATTATATTGTTAGTTCAGGATTCTTACGTGTAAATATCCTATATTGTTATATATTACCAGTTATTCTTTTTCTACAATAATTATGATTTAAAGGCATACAATCACGGTTGATAGACCTAGATAATGACCAAACGAATTTCAGTCTGAGACTATTTACGTT
>JAULBP010104906.1:0-10542 GCA_032355345.1 Lepetodrilus pustulosus | reverse complement strand
GGAATGGCTACAGTTCCCGACGGAGCAGCCTCACCACCACGCTGACGGATTCCGTCGACACCAGAAGCCCAAGGTCAAGCCTGTCCTCAGAGCCGTCCTTTGAAGCCAAAGACGAAATCGAAACTCGAAGGGCGCGTCGGAATCGAGAAAAAACATCGGATAGTGACGAAAACAAAGAATCGCGATCCTACAGAAATTACTCCCGATCGTATTTAGACTCCAAGACGGACGATTTGAGCAAAGATGACACAAAAACCAGTAGGCATACAAGAAGGCGAGATTCAAAAACGGAGACAGATAGTGATAAAGATAAGGAGGATCGGTCATATAGGAATTATTCTCGAAGGCATCATGACGCCGAGAATGACACGCCGGACAGATCCAAGAAGAAGGAAGGGACAAGTTACAAGGAAGACCAAGACGCGATGGACGCTGTACTGAGACGGGCAGAACGAAGGAGATTGCTGCGAGAATCGAGACAAGATCACAACACCAGCACCGACGATTCCAAAACTGAAACGGAAAGGTCGGAGAACAGAGGCGATGCTTTGGCGGAATGGCGGAGGAAGAGAGCTTTGATGCACGGCTCGCAGTCCTCGGACCAAAGCGTCGAGACACCCGATGTCGTGGACAGTGTGATTACGAAGAAGAAGGAGGCTCCAGCAGAGGCCGTTAAGGACAATACCGACGACAGCGATAGCTACACTAGACAGTCGAGGTACCGGAGGAGACAGGAAATTTCTGATGGTAAAAACACGGACTCTCCTGCCAAGGATGGAGAGCAAGCACATGGAAGATTTCGTAAACAGGAGGAAGAAGGCAAGTCGGACAGCAGCACGAGGGAAGGTGTTCGGGCACGGTCTCGAGACCGGACAGACGATAAAGAGTCGAGTGCCATCAGTATGGAGACGTCGTCCAGAGCAGAGAGGATTGCCAAGTACAAAGAAGAACGTCGTAGAGAAATAGCAGCAATATCTGGCTTGGCCAATCATTTGCACACCGACTCTGATGCTTCTGCTAAACCTTCCCTGTTTCTGACCGCCAGCTCTCAGAGGCAGAGTTCCGAGGAAAGGTTGGAAGACAGCAAAGCAGGAACGTCGAACGACACGCCAGGAAAACCACGGCGAAGACGTCTGCCCGAAGTGCCAACCTCCAAACACACCCCAGTGAACATAGACTCTAAAGTGAAGAGTGAAGTCGTGTCTAGCGACAGTGGTATATCTGAGAACGAGGCTCGTTTTCGTAGAACTACGGACGCCGACGTCTGCACCAGCAGTAGTGTCAGGAGGTCGACGTCACTGAGAGGGGACAAGAGCAGTTTAATGGCAAGTAGTTCTAGAGACATTGGTAGGCAGAAATCCAGAAGCAAAGACAGACAGGATGCAGACAAATCTGGACTTAAAACGGCCTCACCGGGCAATAACAGGTCGTCAGAAGAGGAGAGGTCAACATTCAGATCTGATAAGACATCAACCGCAAAGTCAATCCGTAGATCCCAAAGTGATGTCGCACATAAACCCGAACAGAGCTCGGGATCAGAAACTCAACACGGTAAAAGTGCAATTGATCAACTCAAGCTGAGACAAATCGCGGGAAGAGGAGATCTGCTCGAGAAGAGAACCATCGGGGTGAAAGATAAATCATGGGACTCGAAGAAAAAACACGAAAAATCGGAAAATAAGGATGAGTTTTCGTCTAGTGCCTTGAGTCCTCTGAAGACGCCCACTAAGATTGTTCGAGGAGAGATAGTGCCACTCTCTCCAGACCCACTGGACGATTTACTGCAAAAGAACGCTGCATTCTTGTCGGATGCAGATTTGGATTCAATCGACTCGACAACATCAGGCGCTTCCTTGACGCAGAAAAACGATCCATTGAGAGCTAGGAGATCACTCAGAAGGCGCCATTTGCAGAAGTCGCTCAGCAAGAAGTCTTCAGTGGAAGAGGAGGATGGAAAAACAGGAAGGTCTTTTAGGAGAGGGTATGTAGAACTTAATGTCAATAGTGTTGTCATAACCTTTAAAAAAATATATATGTTTTTGAGAACAGGGTCGTACCAAGCATTGTAAACCCAATAATTTGAAACAATTAATTACAGAAAAGTTTGAGAAATCCTAAAAATATCATGATTGTAGGTTACACTCTTCAATAGAAAGTCACAGTGTATTGGTGTAAAACAAATATTAAAAGCAGATTTATGTACCTTGCACATGCATGTTTGATTTTTGTTTTCATACCTCAAGGAATTAATTTTCATACTTCAAAGAATTTATTTTAAAAAATGCTGATGTTTACAAATAACTCAATGGGGATTCAGTTGGCTTAGGGTGTCAGGGATCCTTTTAAAGGGTTCCATTTTCTGCTGTATAAATACATACTACCCCAAATACATACAGCTTACTAATCTACCTGGTCTGGTGATTGTAGCAGGTGTTTAGGTCAAAGCCAGGCCCCGGGCATCTACAGTGTTCTACAGTGTTACCTTGGCTTCCAGTGTGAATGGCCAGCACATTAGCTCTGCTTATATAAGCCAGCATGAGTAGTAGTGTCTAACCATGTTTACTGCAGCTAAACAATCGAGAACATTTTATTATTTTTGCACTTTCCCGCAAACACTATCGGCATACAACTGACGTCATTCAATTTTTTTATCCTTCTGCATTTGTCAATAAATTACGTGCGGAAATTTGAAAAACAAAAATAAAATAGGCTATGGTAGTTTTTTTTTAAAATAGTCCATGCGTAATGTACATTGGACTTTATCAAGTATGCATTCAAGTAATAATAGGATTTTCGTTATCATGAGCTATGATTATTTTGTCTGTTGAAGAGTTCAATCTAAATACAGTCATCTCCCTTTGTTTTATCTGCACCAGCCTTAGCTCATGGGTATCGCGGTAACATCTAGTTGTTGTGGGGTCTCTTGCCATCATAAGCAAATCCTTGAGAGTACTGAAAATAGAGAACTAAAACTATGAGCTCGTTCACTCGTCATTCATTGGCTTTGTTGTCTCAAATGAAATGTATAGGGGTAATATGTCGTTTGAAGTAAGTAAATGCTACTTATCTGCATTGAAAGGTGGGCTATTTATTACATGACAATTTGAAGTTGGATACATACCAGTTACGTCAATAAACATGCTGGAATTCATTGAAATTATCAACTTTATCTCTGTAATCGTGCAACAATTTGCAGTCGCTTGTGACAAGAATGAAACGATTTATTTCTTAAACGGCCGACATGTTTTGACAGAAAGTCGTAACAATAGCAAAACTGGCATTCTTGAGGACGCTTACTCCACTGGTATGTACTTATTTCGCTCGGCTGAGCAGGACGGTGAGACAGACAGACAGACAGGGAGGGGATGTAAACACAGGTAAAGCTCTGGGTCTGGGAACACCATAACGTTACTGCTGCCTGTTACTGCTGGATGTTACTGCTGGCGTTTGCTTACTGCCTCGGCTGACAGGGAAACTCGATCATACAGCACCGGGCTCATCTCTGCACCACGGCGGAATAAGGCAATACCTTCCGCTGCCGTTCCGTTGCGTGATCCACGCAGAGATTCTCTGTCACCATGGGAAACTGGTAAGGTTTAGTTTTTCAGGGGGCATCTTCACATGCGCAGGGTCGTAGAGTCAGTCGGCCCGATTAATTAACCGCAGACCCGTTTTGATGTTAATTTTTTTCCTGCCAATTTGTCTGTGGATCACCAGGTGAGGTGTCGGTTGTCGCGGGAGTTGTGTTGTGTTATGTATAGGGCGGTGTCTGTTCAGATAATGTGAAGAGTTTAGCTATGTTGGTTGTTCTGGTGATACCGTTGCGTCAACAATATGGAATATCTGACCTTTTACCTGGAAGTGTTGATGATCATGTTAGGAAAATATTCCAATGGGTGTAGACTCGTGATCTTGTCACTAAACTCTGCAGGTGGTAGACAATACTGACATTACATATACAGTTTTATTTTTGTTTCTGGAAAAGTTCTCTGGTATGTATGAGTACCCTAAAGGTAGGGTAAAGGCTATGTCATTCAGTGTACATTGCGCATTCATGGTCGTCATAGGCCCGTATACTGTGACCAACTCGTCTTCCCTTTATAATGTTAGCAAAACATTTACATTGTAATGACAATATTATTAATGATATACATGTATGCTTAATAATTTGAAAATTTAATTTAAAAGTAAAGATTTACATTGATAAGAATCACATCTCTCTGATTGTAGGATTTACTGACAAGTCGGCTATTTAATTTATTTATTAGATTTTTAAATTGCATTTTTGAAATTTATGGAATAGTCCAAGAAGCATTCATAAAATGCATGTTATATAAACTATTTTATTTCAGATAAAGTTACCGTAAATCATGAAAAGTTAGTGATCATAAAGTTTTAACAAATTTAACTAGTTGCTCTTATTTCATTCGCAAATATTTTTAAAGAGTTTTGTGAGTATTTACTGTATGTCCACATGCAATTAATTATCATTGATACTATTTGTTACCAACAGTGTTGCACAATAGCAATTTAAGATAAAATTACTTGAAGATCTCTCTAAGTCTATTTTCTAAATATCGACGAGCTCATCAACAATCTATGATGCTAATAGGTCGATAATCCATCGGTCGTTAAAGTTTTATGACACTTAACATTTTATGATTTACAGTACCAGTAATACAATTATGTTAACCATGGTTTATAAACATTGCACTTTTCATAGATTACTGTTCTACAAGCAAGTATTCTTGTGATTTTAGAGCAATTATCTTTCTAATCCAGAAATTATATCTGTCAAATACACAGTGGGCTACTTCCTGGCCCAACAGATAATCTGTTAATCTGATAGATTAAGTTACATGGAGCCTGTAAAGTAGTCTGGAACAAAAACAAAAAACTGGCGTTTTGAGATTTCATCCCCTCCCAAGCCCAGTGTCTTCCCCATTGTCTATACCAGCTTCACATCCTGACAGTTTGGTGATATATGCAGTGTCCCCTCGATATAACACTTCCGTTGGGGCCCATGACATACCCCTCCTACCCCTGAGCGTTATAGTACCTGCCTTATACAATATTACAGGAAATAACGGAAATAAAAATGGGATCCATGTGTGAACCCGTGGTATATCCGAATCCGTGTTGCATCGGACCATGTAATATTGAGGGGGCACTGTAATATAGTCTTTGGTTGTCTTTTTTTGGTATACCTGTACTAGGCCTCGAGATTACGAAACATTTTGAGCATGATTTCATGCTCAAAGTCTTGTTAAAAAATCCCCATATGAAAATTGAGCTTGATCATGAAATTGTACTAAAAAGGTTTATTATCTTAGGGCCAGGTTTGGTTCATGTTCTTTGGACCAATGAAGACGTCATCAGTGGCAGGATAGAATAGGGGCCTGTTGCATGGAACGGTTGTAACTACAACTGTGATTGAAATTTACTTTTACAACTTACTAGCCCGAATAGTGATACAAATAACAAAATAAACGTGAACTTCTACTAGTCCTTAGGATGCCTTTTGCATTGGAAGAAATAGCCTGGGCTAGTAGGCTAGTGTTAATTTTGATTGCTGTATAACAGATTGTAAGTTAAATTCTTTTAACCAGCTACAGCCATAAGTCTGGTTGCATGAACCACTTTTATCTCTACACTAAAAGTTAATGATATTGTAGCAACAAAGCATTGTAGCAATAAAAGTGCTTTATGCAATCAGGGATCAAAATTAACTTTAAAACTTACTAGTATAGCCCGAATAGTAATACAAATAACAAAAGACATGAATTTCTACTAGTCCTTAGGATATCGTTAACATTGGGAATAATGGCCTGGGCGAGGGGACTAGTGTTAATTTTTATTGCTGTGCAATGGACTTAGATTTGTAGCGGGTTCCATAATTTTAACTTACAATCAATTGTAGCAACAACTGTTCTGTGCAAAGCGGCACAGGGCAGGGCAGGGCAGGGCAGGGCAGGGCAAGGGAGGGCAGGGCAGGGCAGGGCAGAGGTCCTAGTGGTAGTTATAGACACAGGCGACAAAGTTACCATAGGTTCTCCTCCCATAATAAAACAGACCACAATATTGCAGCCGTACTGTGAGAAACCAGTGTCACCCTCCCAACCACTGGCTGACTGTCTTCACACCTGTTCCCACACTCACCAGCCGATTACAGTAATAAGTAATAGCCTTTATAGCCAGTTAACAGTTGTGTAACAGCAATTTAAACACCTCATATATCGACAATTGCCATATTATTATTGTATTTCTCCATTGTGTGGTGTTAGTAATATATTCCTGTTCACGCTGAGACTGCCGTGATAATCCAGGAATGTTCTGTTCCTGGGACCGCGTGCAATGTTCTGTTCCTGGGACAGCGTGCAGTGATCTGGAAAACCGCCTGCAGATGTATGTGTTTGTTTGTGCGGTGTGCAGGTGCTAGCTTCAGTGCATTCCTTCGTGCATCATTTAGCGGCCTATCCAAACTACTGGATCAGCCTGTCATGTCACAATGTTTGATAGAAACTGCGATATATCTTTATCTTCATAAACACTTCAGCTGATGGTGTAAGAGCCTGGTATAAGTGTCATTCTCTTAATTCTTTTCATCTCGCGCAAAGCAATTTTCTGTTTTTCATGTTGTTAAAATTGAGTTGTCGGCTTTGAAATTTAAAATAACAAAAGGGCTGACGTACTGGCATGTCAGATCGGGAGATAAAATAAGCAGGTAGGTATACCTATATCGGTGCAGTCATCGTTTACATTTTATACTTGAAAGGTTGTGTGTCTTTTTATATGAAGACACATTATCAATGAAAGAAGCAATAAAACCAAAGAATTCTTCAAAGATAGGATATGCAGTTACATTAACCTTCATGGTGAATTAATCACGCCTACCGCTCTGTAGTTTCTATAGTGTATAGAACACGAAGGGGGTCAAACATGCAGAAATATTCAAACAAGTTTGTAATAGAATGGTTGAACCGTTCAAGTAGACGCACCAAATATAGTAGTATTATTTTGAAGCAGTTTCAATTTTCGTCTGTATAAATATGATCGTATGACAACATAAATGTTGTTGTCTGACTGACTGACTGAATGTCTGAACACCAGTATATTACAGCGGTAATACAGGCTGGAACTGCTGTGTGAACATTGCGGAGTTAGGGAGTGTCATGGATAGGTGTGTTCCTGACGCCACGGTTGTTTTGCTATACCAAGAATAATGTTCCCCACGAAGAAGGAAGCTTGATAGTTTTGGACTTGTTCCCAGTCCCAGTCTGAGGGGTCTGGCCCTACCGTACTTATTTTCATATATCGCGTCTTTCTTCCACCTGGTTGCAAATTGATTTTTTAATTTTGTTTTGGATGTCTTTTAATGCTTTTTTAATTGTGCCAGAGATTGCACAAAGTGGTGTAAGTGGCGTGTGATCAGATGCGATCAGACGCTGACAGGAAGTGGAACAGCTCCACATGGCCACCCGATACATCTGCAGCAGACATTATGTAATTATGTTGTCGTTTCAAAGGGAACCAGATATTTTCTGCGACTTGGGCCGAAGGAATGTTTTAGCCGAGGACATGGTTTCACCGATTCCCGCTGTGTTTCAGGTTGTCGACTGAAGGGGAAGAGCCG
This sequence comes from Lepetodrilus pustulosus, assembly GCA_032355345.1. Taxonomy (NCBI): domain Eukaryota; kingdom Metazoa; phylum Mollusca; class Gastropoda; order Lepetellida; family Lepetodrilidae; genus Lepetodrilus; species Lepetodrilus pustulosus. The sequence continues at coordinate 2,909 of JAULBP010104906.1, read as the reverse complement.
TCTGCCGAGGAGAAATCCACGTCTGCTCAAGTGTCGTCTGGCACCGCGAAGAAGCGGTCACCAAATTCCTGTGATAACCTTCAGCTGGAAGGCAGCAACGTGGACGTGCAGGTCTGTTTGAGATTGGATGGGAGTACCAGTGAGGATACGCAAATGAAGACGTCGTCGGTGACAGGACGGAGCAGGACGGGGCAGGACAGGAGTCCTGGTGGTAGTGACAGACACAGGCGACTCTTACGCAATGCTGAGGCAGTGAAGGATTCCGATAGCCTGCAGGGGTCCACCGAGAGCGAAAGTGTCTTCGAGACCGCACCTTCTGCCCCGTCCAGCACCGAGCCTGTGAGGCGAAAAATACGCAAAGACAAAAGTGCTCTCAGGAAGTCCAGCCTCAACAGAACTGATGATTTCAGTAAGTGTCACATCTATCTTCTATCATCGGTTATGTTCATACTCGTATTTTTATGTTATTGACATTTATTTTTCAGGTCAATACATCATAGAAACATTATTTCATTTTGTTATAATTGCTTTATCTAGTGCTCGATGGTAAGGAATGTCCAGGACAGGTATGATCCACAGGTGGACATGTAATTAGCCCTGATTAACCCTGCCTTTACTGTACAGTTTCATGTCCGATAGGACACAGGGACAGGTGCCTCAAAAAGTTAACGTAGAACCCTGTCATGTAACATTTTTCAGGTCATCTAGTACACCTGTTAAATTTTCGTCATAGGAATCAAATTAGTGGTGGGCATTGGCAGGGAAAACACGAGTGTTTGGGAAATGCATTCACAGCAGGTTTTTCTCTTATTTATATTGCTCTACGGTCCAAGCATACCAAGACTGCAGCTGTTGAGACTGCATGTTTTAACGTGATTGGTTCTACTGGTCATCACAGTCCAGTCTCGGCCCGAATACTTCTAGGCCATATTTAACCTGCAGTAACAGAGGACTTGGCAGCAGCCAGAAGACGTCCTTGTCACGTGCGACTACCAAGTCTGGGGAAGAGCTTTCATGCTTAATTTCCTCGCAGGGGAATACTAGAAGTAATTGTACGCAGATGTGTGCAACTACCTTCCTTCTTTACCCCCAAACACTCCCTCAAAACTTGTCAGCAGACTGTTTTTTGCAAAAGTGCCAAATTGGCGGTATTTTCCAACGTTACGTGAATGTTAGAGATAACTTCAATAGGAACCATCCTGCTGTTTGATCAACGGAACAAGGCACTGCTTTGTATTGGCTGTAATTGCAGTCGGGGAAGTATCTCAACATTGATATGTAAATATACAAAGCATCATGCAATTAGGGAAACAAGAGGTACAAATAGAAACGGTACAGTGTGTAGGAATCTACAGCTGGCAGGGCTTGTGTTTTTCTTGGAACAATGTCTCATACGTCTAGAAAGCTCTAGATGAAATATTTCTTCTTCCTCTTGTTTCCTTGTATCATTGGATCCGGTAAATATGTTGATGTAATATTAATCTGTTGGCATTGATTGGGTCATTGATCAGAAATACACAAAAGTGACATCATCACAGCCTTTGTTTCGTTCCTGTTATTGTACTAATTAACTTCTATGGCTAGCTGGGTGACTTAGGTTACCAGTATTTACTTATTATCTTCAGAATGTACCTCTAGAGAAGTGATTTGACAGAGTAGCTTTTGAACTAGGTAAATGTCTTTGCACCAACGTTTGAGGACATTTAGGGCCTGTCAATTTTTCTTTACACTGAAAATATATTTATATTTCAATTCAATTTTGATTCATATTATTAAATAATATTACAATATTGGACGATTCTTGTGAGTAGAGTGAGCAAGTGAGTGAGAAATAGAGTGAGTGAGTGAGTGAGTGAGTGAGTGAGTGAGCAAGCAAGCAAGAGAGTGAGTTAGTTATTTATTGCTTAGCACCGCAGCAAGAATCTTCCACCCATATACGATGGGTTAACAAAAAGATGAGCCGTTCCTGTGAAGGTACGACCCAGATGTCTCACAGGAACCCAGACTATGACTCAAAGATAATATTGACCAACAATTAGCATGCCCTATCCATTTGTGCACATAGATTAGTTTTTAGATGAAGCACTAGTAAAATGAACCAGGCATTGTTTTCTTCTTAACCAAACAGCAACAATCTTGGTGAAATGACAGCGATACTTCTTACAAGAGGACTGTGTTGTTCAACTCGACTAGCGTATTTTGACATTTCTAACGCAGTAGGGTGTGTTTCTTGTATTTATCATGAGCTGGTTTTTTTAGTAGAAGTTCCTCCGACATGTGAATCATAGAGAGCATTTTGGGACGAGACGTCTTTAATGTTTATCAGGAACAAGGTCATTGTGGATCCTTTGCTAGAGTATTGTTTTCAGCTGTTCTGTTAGACTAAACATTTGGACTTGATGTGGTTGTTGTTCCATTGCACAGAGTTAGGATGGGTACATTGTGTTTTAACAGACTCTGGGAACAAGAAAGGATTGGTCTGTTTAGAATCTTCTTTTCATCACATTCATCAGGAATCTATTTCTTTCAGGAACTTACAGTCCAATGAACATAATAACAAAAGTAACTATTTTCTCATTGGGTTTAATCATATAGGTAACATATTCCCAGTTGTATGTATAACAATACTTACTCTATCAATTGGATTTAGATGGTTTGATGTTAAAGATGAAAATTCTATTCAATTATTTGCGAAATGCTAAGAATCTCGAGATATACAAACATGCTAATTGACATCGACAGATCAGTACCTGTGTATAATCGTGTTGGTGGTTTTATGGAAGTGGAGGTCTATTTCCAGGCGTACCATGCGACGTGGTAATGATATAAACAGTTTTCCCAAATGAACATGTATACAGTGTCGGCCAGTTCAGGTAACTCAGATTGGAATGAGCTCTGAGGATCTGGAG
>JAULBP010104895.1:0-10544 GCA_032355345.1 Lepetodrilus pustulosus | reverse complement strand
CGCGCGCCCTCCCCGCCGCTCTCGCGCGCGCGCGCGCGCTCGCTCTCTCTCCCTCCCCGCCTCTCTCTCTCTCTCTCTCTCCCTCTCTCTCTCTACATCCCCTCCTCTATCTCTCTCTCTCTCGCTCTCTCTCTCTCTCTCTACATCCCCTCCTCTATCTCTCTCTCTCGCTCTCTCTCTCCCTCTCTGTCTCTGTATATTTAAATGCAATCAAGATGCCCATTGTCCATCGTAAATATGTTTCTATATACACAATTTAATAACGGTGATCGCAAAATGGAATCAGTAAATCGCATAGTTTTCATTCTAAACACATAAGCATGTGCCTGTTTGCAGCCCTCTACACCATACTACGCTCGACTGACAGTGGAGAACCTGGCCGGCCTGAAGACCACGGAAGACACGACGCCAATACTGTACGACACGTCGGTCCCCACGTCTGGTCTGGTTATTGATGGCACTGACTTCACTCGGGATATCTCATGGAGTGGATCGGCAACCACTGTTAAAGGTATGCTGTTTTCTCTTCAGCTATACTTCTAATATCTAAATGCACAAATATATAATAGCTCGTTATTTAGCTACATTATGCTAAATGTTCATGTTTTGGATATAGCATTTTCAGATTCGTCTATCTTCTCAGTCTACCCATATATGTGTATGACCGCCTGTTTAACCCTTAGATGTGTATGGCCACCTGTTTAACCCTTACATGTGTATGACCGCCTGTTTAACCCTTACATGTGTATGACCGCCTGTTTAACCCTTAGGCACGTTCCTCCACCATCCTACCTACGACATCGAGGCGTGTCCAGCTCGACACATGGATTTTGACGACACTGAGTGGAAGTACTTCCAGTCGGACCAGAACTACGACGGAAGCAACAACAGTTTGTCACTGACATTTAGGAAGGCCAATGTGTTTCCTGATGATAAAGAGGTGACCATCAAACTGGCTAGGGATACGAAGGAGAGGAAAATGTTCGCTGGATCGATCCACAGAAATGCAGATCTTTTGAATGGTGGCGAATATAAGGCGAGTTAGAATACAAACCAATATAACTAGTAAAATCGGATGGTATATCTATGTCGTACGTACATAGAAATTATAATCAGCACTTAGTCAGCAAATGGTGGTGAATATAAGGCAAGTTAGAATACATGGTATCTCTATGTCGTACGTATATAGCACCTACATAAAATTATAATCAGCACTTAGTCAGTAAACATCATCAAATGGTCATCGCTTGATCTTGAAGAAGCGACCACTTTCTTAATCCTATATCTAACACCACTAGACTACCTTTCAGAAAAACACGAATATACAATGATTATCATGTATTTGATATATCCGTACTGGAAAAGTCATATAACACGTACACAGTTAATAGACAAACATACCGGAAGTACAAGTGTGTTTGTCTACAGGTGTCCGTCAAGGCAGCGAGTGACGCGCACGCTGTCACCAGCATCCTGTTCTGGGATGGCCCGGAAGACTACATCCAAGACTACGACTACACCTACAAACCAAGCTGGGCAGAGACAAACTGTCAGTGTTGCTACATTCCAGAACTTGCAAAGGTAGGCGTTCCGAATAGGATATTATATATGTATATAACGATAGAACCCACGATTCGTCGTACACCCGGCGGAGGTGCCTCCATGCTATCGGTTATTAGTAAACCACCAAGTGAATTCCCATAGGCGATAGTGTTAACATATTCAAGCATAACTAGTGAACCAGTGAGTCAAATACCAGCCAACATACCTTATTGCAAACTTCACTTTCCCTCTATAACATAAATCAAGAAAAACACATACCTTTACCTGTTTAAATATGCCAGAAAGGAAGTTTACTGACAACACTATTGATCTGAACCAAATCGGACATGTTAAATTCAACCAAGCTGTCATAGGACTCGGTACATTACAAAATAAAGAAATTAGTATTCTTGTGAATATACCTGGAATTATTCGAAGTGCTAGATGTTGTACTTGGCAAATACAGTGGCATTGCCATTTATAACCTGGCCAATAAATCAAATATTCTGAACTGACGGGTAAGATCGGGTACGGCATGTTTTCCTAATAATTTTCCTAAAAACATTATCTGTTTCTGTTTACTATAATCCCTATATTGATCCTATATTGATCCTATATTGATCCTATATTGATCCTATATTGATCAGACGTGCAAGTGCAACTGCAAGAAATACATGGAATCCAGAGCAACTACCACTACCTCCACAACGACAGCCACCACATCAACTGAATCATTGAGTACGTCGACACTTGCTTCAACAGACTCGGACAACACCTCGACAACGTCCAAGAGTGGACCTGCCATCCCTCCAGACCAGGGTCAGTTTGATACGGGACGCTTTGAAGGCGGACTCGAAATCTCCGAATTTAATGACGGCTTACTGGCAGATCCTGTCCTGGACGAAAGGCCGGGCTTCAATGATATGGACGAGGAAGAACTATTCAGACCGAAAGTTCTGAACGACCTGGAACTGAAGATGGTTCTAGCTAAGAGGACGAAGCAAAGTGAAGCCAACGTGTCATCCAAACCACCTCCGCACCCGTCCTGCGGCTTGCAGATCTTTGGAAGTCTCCGTGAGTACATATAGGAAATACATGTCCGGGGCCCATCCATAAATCTATTTAAAAATCTAAAGTAAACTTGTCGTGAGATGAGGATGATGATCAACACTCTTATCTGATTGTAAAGATACGCTAGTGGATGGTTCCCCAGAATGCCCCCTTCCAGAAACTCTCGTTTCCACTAAGAGGTCATGATCTCTCATGTATAATAACATTTTAGCCGATCACTACAAGAGCGAGTTGGTCGTACAGTGGATAACGGAGCTCAATTAAAAGGGTGCTCAGGTTACGAAATATATAGCAACAATTGAAATAAACCCGATGTCACAGGTAAATGCACATGGTGTAATTAAATTATTTGAACGTATTTTTTCCATCATAGCAAGTAGCTGCATATTATATTATGTAGACTAGATACATGACATGAAGTGGTACATTAACTAAGGGCATCATGTGGCACACAGATGCTTGTCATAGTTTTGTACCTTTGGTTTAATAGTATGTTGCACACTAAACATATGCCAGGTAGCTAGTAGCGAAACATGTGTCCCATGCCTGATTACTGACACTGTGTTCAGGTAAGAAAGCTGGGGTGAAGGGCAAGCTGATAGCTTGGTGCAGATACAAGGAGACGTCAAGAGGAAGCATGGAATCAGTCAAGGAACTCTCCTTGGACCCGTCACTCAAACACCACCACTACGAGATTAGCTTCACTAGCCAGCGTTCAGAGGCCAAGGAATCGGAGGTAAGTCGTAGTTATGTCTGACAAAACAGTCATCATCATAAAAATAAGTTACCAATGTAATATGAACATTGTGGGTTTCATTATCGGCATATTGTTCGATGTGCTACATGTAATTATTTGTAACATGTAATTAAACAAATAAGTGCTGTGTACAAGTGTGTCAAAAGTAAGCATATTTAATGATAATGTTTTAGATAATATGGATAAGTCGTTTGAATGTCATTCATTCATTAGTGAGCATTACTACCACAGGTGACTTCCTGCATGAATGTGTTCATGGACGGCGATATGATCTCCGAGCTGTGTGGTATACCGCATCTATCACCATCCACACAACTAGTCCTGGGCGTCTGGAACCACAAGAACTACATTCCTAACACAGACCAGGATTCCAACAACCACATCCGTGTGTGGAGTCGACGAGCCTCGTTCAGGGATCTGCTACTTCCGCCCCGCGCTGACCAGCTCTGTCGATATGGTCCCCCATTCCAAGGGAGTTCTAGCGCCATTGTTCGATATGAAGCCGGAGTGGGCTCAGAAGCTGGCAAGGACGACATTGTCCCCTTCAGAGAGGTATCAGAATGTTGTATAAAACAAACATTACTTACTGGTAGCAATACAACTAGATATGTACCGTTATTTATTATATAATGCTCTAAGAACACATTATTGTAACTACTACTATACCGGTATACTCTAGTTGAGAATATTGAACGCATCCTGTTTCAGCTGCTAAGTACTTCTACAGCATTACTATCTGAAATGTGACATTGCTAGATACTTATCACATGTCAATATATAGGATCTGAAGCATTTTTGACAAGGATCTATTGGCTGTATGTGACGAGTGCTGACTACTGTGTTACCACTAGGTGTACAGCCCGTGTGTGCCGTGCAGGACAGCGTGTGACGCCTACATGTGCGACCCAGCTTGTACCAGCACTATGACACAGCAGGTGAAATTCAGTCTGGACAACGTTGAACTCAAGGAAACAGTCTTGGTGGACGGTTCACTCGAACCCATTCCGTATTATACTACAGGTAACTGACAGACATGACAACTGTTGACGTGTCCTAGCATGGTTCTGGTATGATTAAATATCCTTAACGAAGCATGTCCTACGTGTGATAGTATACACCTCTGTCCACAGTGAAGGCAGTGACGGCGTCAGGGACGTTCGCCAGCTCCTTCTCCGACGGCTTCTACGTGGACACCACCCCACCAGTATTCGACACCGACGTTCTGCTGTACTTCGACGTCTCACAGGGCAACTTCACTCCGTCCCAGTTCCAGGGGTCCAACAGCACCATCAAGGCGGTGTGGAGGTGCAACGACAACGACAGCGAAGTGGTGGTGAGATATGTGTAGCCGTATTCCTAAATCAGCTTTCATGTCCGTCACACGTTTGTTACATACAGTAAGTCTACGCAATCTTGGTACAAAATTTGTCTTAAAGCCTCCAATCTAATGCATGCTCTCGTGTTCCAGAGCTATGAGTGGGCAATAGGAGAGCATCCGGGTGGTGAGGAAGTCCAGGAGTTCCGGTCTGCTGGAGAGAACAGCGGCGCGGAGAACGACGGGCTGGAGGGGCAGCTGCGTCACAACACCACCTACTACATCTCTGTCAGGTGCAGCAACGCGGGCGGCCTCACACAAACATACAACGACACGAAAGGTGAACGGCCACAGTTATATGCACATATTATATAGTTAACAAAACTTACCTGTATGTCAAATGTTAAATCAATTACAATACTACTAAAATATTTATATAGATTCAATATATGACTGCATTTACACATATCGGCATAAGTAGTATAATAGTATAGGCTCATAAGGCATACTTCGAAATTGTATTCATTCGTAATATTTTCTGATAGATGTTAATGGAAACCTCCTCTACAATAATGATTGCATTACGAAGTATGCTAACATGTTCTGTTGTAGGCGTGACCGTGTTATTGGAGGATCCAGTGGTCGATGACGTCCTCACAACCATAGAAGGCAGCGACTCCTTCGCCGACGAGGTGATCCCCCCAGACGCCATGAAGACTGAAGACACTCACTCTGTGGGCGCCTCGTGGACAATCTCCCACGACCCCAGCATTAAGCGATACGGTATGTTATTACCAACGACACAGTACATTATTATCAGCATCAAGTGATGTGGTACGTTATTACCACCGACATTATTATCAACATCAAGAAATGCGGTACGTTATTACCTTCATCAAACGATACTGCACATTATTACCAGCGATATTGTAGTGCATTATTACCAGTATCAAGGGATGCGGTACGTTATTACCAGCGATACGATACGTTATTACCAACAACAAATGATACGGTACGTTATTACAATCATAAAGCGATACCGGTACGGTATTACCAGCATCAAGCAATACGGTACTTTATTGCCAGCATCAAGCGATACGGTTCTTTAGTATCAACATCAAACGATGAGGCACCTTATTACCAGCATCAAGCGATGTTACCATCCATAGTTGTTTCTCCTATGTGAAATTACTAATCACTAACAGAGGTTCACCCGGAATTTTGTCTAATGTTAATTTATAGGACATAATAATACTTCATAGTAATACTACTACTAATAATAATAATTATCTTGATTACAGATTTCTGTGTTGGGAGTTCGGAGAACGTACCTGATGACATATTCCCATGTACGTGGGTTGGCTACAACGAATCAGGAACCGTTCGCATCAAAGACGGTTTCCTGCTCCTGAATGACAAGAAAATCCACAAGTTGAGCCACTTCCGGCCCGATGCCCTGGCCTGGGATAAAAAGCTGAATGACGCGTCATCCTTCACAATGGCGCCAGGTACAGAGATGTTCATCTTCATGAAGATGTGTAATGAAGCCAACAGATGCACTGCTAAGAAGTTGGGGTCGTCTGTGGTGGAGTCGGAGAAGTCGACACTGTCGGTGTCTGATGGTAAAACGCGACTATCCTACGGAGAGCTGGGCAGCCTCGGCAAACGCAAGAAGAGAGATATAAAGGACTTCTCAGTACTGTACCCAGAAGGTATGTATATTTACCACTAAACAGTATGTTAACATAACATGCCTACAGCCTGCGTCATTATAATATACTCGCCAAGCCACGAGATACAGACAGTGGATAGCATACCTTCTTCATTATAGCATGTATTATAGCATTAATTTGTGTATACTGCCTTTACTTGGAATGTACCAATTTGGGCACGATTTCGGTGTGCGAATGACTGTCGAAACCTTCCTAGAATATACAAATTCCACAAGCACATCCTTGCAACCCCGGCCATTATCATTAGTTAAAATTCGTTAAATACTTGACGGATGTTATGTAGTCATTACGGCCGGGGTTTCACGGGTATGACAGCGAAGACCGCGATCGTTTTCAATTTACGGAAGGCAATATTTCTATTTGCGCTGCATGTCAATTTGATCCTAGCATTCCATTGCTTCTTCGACTTGCAGGACTTCTGAAGGGACAGAGTGTGTTGGTGACTGTTCTCAAGAGAGCTGACTTGACAAGGGAGTACAGATCTGACGCCTCTCCCAACTTCCTGCCGTACATCACCGACCCTGACGTCACGCTCACTGACCAGGCCATGGTAACCCGGAGTCTGAGGAGAAGGATCAACTACCTCCAATCAGACACTTCCTTTTCCATCACCAGTATAGGAAGTCTGCCAATGCCTGGACCAATCACTGTCACCTTCCCACACAACCCACAGGGAGGGAGAGCAGATAAACTGCTTCATTGGAACCCTGGTTAGTTCTGTCAAGTAGTTAACTTGCTATTTATACCGGATGTTATTTAGGGTTGCAGAAGTGTGGGTAATGCCGTTCCTGATGACTTCAGATTTGTGTCAGTTAACCATGGAACAAATTACAGTAGAACTATTGAAATGTATATAAATGTATACAGTAGAACTATTGCAATGTATATACATGTACACAGTAGAACTATTGAAATGTATAAAAATGTATATTGAATACTTCCAGATGTTCAAAAGTGGCAAGAGAGTTCTCAATCCTGTGGAGCTGGGGTGAACTCCGAAACGATTGACACAATCAAGTCTATGGTCCACGTGAAGGTACACAGTATACAACCATTAGGCATTCGTATGCAGCATTCCCCAGTTATATTTGGTATAAACCACGTTATTACTTGTCGTTATCATGGACGTGAAGCGTTTCTTATAATCGTCTATCTAGTAAAATGGGAGTTAATAATGTAAACAGTACTAACCGATATGAAGAGCTTTCTTACCATACCATGTTATATTTCATGTATTAATCGAATGAAAATTGAAATAGAATTTACAGAAATTCTGCAGCAACAGGACAATCGAAATAATCTGATTTAAGTACAATCCGTGTATGTTGAATACTTGCAGCAGTGTACACGTACTTTTGTTCTCACTCTATATCATACCTGCTGTATCACAAACCCACTCGCTCCCTATCCTACCGTTCCATCTCTCTATGTCTACATCTTTAACAATGACCATTTAAAATGGCGGCCTCACCATCCACCCTATCACGCCCTGTCCACACTTGTTTCCTCACGCCCGTACCTCCTGTCTGCTACCTGTAGGTGTGCGACACTAGATCCGTGCAGATTTGGAACAGGACTCGCAGATCCGTGGACCGCCATTACTTCCGGCAGCCGACACAGTTCCTGATCACATCAGTGTCGGCAGACGTACCCAATGACAAACCTAACATCACCAGTCGTCTGATTGTCGCCATGGATGAAGATGAAGGTGATGACCCCTTTAACCCTAACCTGGCGCAAGTCAATCTCACAATACTAGCACGCGTTTATTAACCCTTTATCCTTTGAACTAATCACAATTACTGCCGTAACTTGCGTCTTCCCTAGCCTCTAAAAGGTTAATCTGTTAACACTGCAAAAGCTTGGTGTACGTGTATTGAGGAAGGCATCATGAGCTCCTAGTGGTGTACCCTTCCCAGCCGGCACATCGCGATATACGATGTCGATACCATGTCGAATCGATGTTCAAACAACATCAGCGACGTCGTTATGTGAAATCAACGTCAATTCGACATCGTATCGACTTCGTATGTCGCGATGTGCCGGCTGGGTTGCGTCTTCAAGTGCTATATGTCAGTGTCAACATGGTTACTGCTATGCATGACCTCTTTACAGGCTAGGTTTCTATAATGTGTTTACGTTGGTAGTGCGCATGTGGTAAGTGTTGTATGTACGGTCATCGTGTATCTGTAGGTACGATGGAATATCAGCTGACGGCGGTGGATATAGATGGAGACGAGATCAGATTCCTACTAAACAAGGATGTTAAAGAACACTATAATATCTCCCTAACCGAAAAAGGACTGTGAGTTGATTAATAGATACCTGAAATGTTTGTAAATTGTAATGTTCTAAATTATGTACGCAATATGTATTTAAATGGAAATCCATATGTACATGTTCCGTAATATTAGTCATTAATGCATCCATTAGGAATAGTTCTAATTCTGGTATAGTTGCCCTCATGAGAAATACATATTTGATCAGTATCTCTCCTAATTTCTCACACAAAAGCGCACGCTCATACACACGTACGCACGCACACATAATCACACAGGCGCGAGCACGCACGCACTAGACACACTACCTCCAATAGACAGGGTTAGCAGTACTATAGTAGTCACATTGTTCTATACACTGTTCTGGACATGTAATGTTCATTCTCCATCAGATTCCTCTACACTCCCCCTGTCAACTACCACGGAAAGCTGGTGGTGCCAATTGTTGTGTCTGAAGATACCGATGGCAGCAGATCTGACAGTCACATGAACATCAACCTAACCATCCACGTCCTTGCAGTAAACGATGCCCCGACCGTGTTCATCTTCAGGGACGAGTCGTCCTTCCTGCCCAGCGACCCCACGGAGCCTATCCTGGTGAGTCTGTGTCACCGTGTCAGAGACATCCACTTCTCAGATGTCCAAGGTTTACCTTCAAATGTATCCATCCCCACACTGTCTTACTTCCAATTTCTTCACAGATCTTGTTAGACGGATCCCAGTCAAATCAGACATCCCCGGAGAGCTTCAGCTGGAGGTTCGGTGCGTATGATGTGGACATCAAGTCCAATATGTCGCTATTCTTCACGCAGCCCAAACACGGACACCTCACCGTCAGCCCAGAAACCAGATTCACAGATCATTGCACAGGAAAGACGACGCAGGTAATGCCACCCTGGTTACAAACACACCCTGCATGTATTATTACATTTCTTCTCAAGTGTGACTCAGTACACAATGCAATTGTTCTATGTTATACTAGTATGTAAACGTCTAAAATAGTTTTGCAACTAATTTGATTTTAACCACCATCCCTCCCCCTTAGACGTTATATTTCATTTCAACAATCTAAAATATCTAACGTTACTGCTACTCGCCCGCAGAATAATCTCGTTTACAAAAGACACACAATTTCTAGATATGGGCGCATCGAGTTCCAATCTTGAATACTAGTACTTACTGAGAATGTCACATGTGATTGCCTGGTCGTTCTGATAGATATTAAAGATCATTGCTTTTCAGAACGAGCTGCCCTGCACAGAGCTTACACTCCATCCGTCCACCCACCCATTCCACTGGATCTACTCCACATTCCACTATGAACCACACGTGAGCTTCACGGGGTATGACGAGATTCGGATGTACGTGCGAGACGAGACCAGAATTTCCTCAGACGTAGTCACTTTAAGTCTGGCTGTCATGGAGGCGCCCTGCCAACATGGAGGCGAATGTCGGAGTATGTCAACCTCACAGCAACATCACACTTTCTCAACATAATCTTCAGGGTGTCGTTTCTAGAAGCTTATCTACTACAAGACCATAAGCACTCGCGTAGAGATCTCCAATACACTTATGATAGCACTATGGTCTCATAGTGGAGAAGAGAGCTTCGAGAAACGTTACCCTGATTACCAACATTCCGTTTAATGATTACGAAATGCATTCGTTAATACTTTTACTGACAGCATGGTCATGCTCAATAGTATAGTATTTGGTGTATTTCCCTTCGTTGTAAAGCAAGAACCCGACTCCTTTGTCTAAAACCTGTCCACATTTTATCAACAGGCAAAGACGACAGCTTGTATTCCTGTCCAGACATCCGCAGAGTGGAAGACTTTGACGCTCAC
>JAULBP010104894.1:0-18873 GCA_032355345.1 Lepetodrilus pustulosus | reverse complement strand
TGATGTTTGGCTACTGGAGAATAACTATGCAAATTAGTATTTCTTGACCAATCAGTGAAGTTAAAAAATGTTATCTCTGGGAGAATAACATTGTTCTCCACCTGATGTTATCTCGTGTAGGGGCTGGTATTGGGTGATAAAAGTGCTTTTTGATAGATGTTTATCTGTATACTTGATACTAATATGTTGAACAAATGGAATCTTTACAGATGTATGGTGAAAACCAAAATGAATTTGAGTAGTAGTTTTAAAATGCCATAACACTACACACAAATAGTAAAGAGCACTTCTTGTCAATGATGCATTAGATATAAATGTTATTATTATTAATATTATTAAGTTATAATTTATGGGTGAAAGATTCCTGCAGTGAGTTTAAGCAATAAATAATTTATTGAATGGCCCAAATCTTATTGATGTGTTGTTTCTATCTCCCAACATCCATTTGGAGAGACATATTTTGCGTACAAATAATATTTAGAAATTAGAATGTATATGATTACAATGTTCATTAATACATCGTCATGTCCATGAAATTAGTAAAACCATGGCCTTGTTTTGTTTTGTTTATGAAGTCATTTGTTATTTATTTAATTTTTGTCAATCTTTAACACATGTAATGCATTTTGTTCAGATTTGAATACCAATTTCTATACATGTATTTGTATTTTGATACTTAACCACAGTATGAATGTATATCTTCTTATGACATGTACTCACAGTATTGTCCACTGTTAATCAGCAGACATTATTCAGTACTGAATTATCACTGATAATCATGAACTTTCCATGTGTATTACATATTCCAGCATTAAATTGATGTGCAAGATAGGTAGGTTATTGGAGACTTTTTGCACTTTATTTTAATGCTATATTGCACCAGCGATTTGTAACGAGCTTAGTTTCAGACAAAGAAGGTTAATCACTAATGTCTGATAATTATGCTTTGCTTACATTTCAATATTTATATTATTTTCACTTTTATTATTAACCCTCTCCCTGCTGCAGGCAACCAAAGATGCCCTAAAAAGCTGTATTTGTGCATAATCCAGCAGGAAGTGGGTTAACTTGTTTAGGTACTTTTCTTAGTTTTAACTATGTATTTGTTTTCATTTGTTATGTTCTTAATTTTGGAAATGGGACATTTCTTTCAAGAAGTTAAGTGGTCATATTGATATACTATTTTATCAGTTTTCATGTCCATGTATTCCTATCATTTTGTTCTATATAATTTAATATTTCCTTTGAAATTCTTTGTACTAAGCTTACATTTTTTTCTTCCTTATTTTCCTATTTATCACCAGAAATATTCATTGTCACAATGTGGAAATTACTCTACTATTCATTTAAATATCTGAGTATGTTTGTTCACAATATGAGAAATTAATTGAACATTAAGTGTTTGATAATCCTTTATGTGAAAACTGATCATCTTAAATATTGAAATATGATTTATTTTTCTACAAGCATTTACAATCAAATTTAGTTCATATGTGATATGAATAGTATGGAATAATGAATATTGTGATATTGGGATTAAGTTGAGATGTTATTATTTGTGTTATACTCCAACTACTGAATGCTGGAACATTCAGATATTGTATTTTTTTTAGCTTCAATAAATATTTTCTTTTTATTATCAGTATTGTTGTTTTGTCATGTACTATATTTCAGTGCTTTAAACACTGACCCTAAATTTTGGTAGTGGTATAGAAATTAATGTTTTGGAGAATTTGGATCTCTGCTGTAAACATTGGCAGAAATTCTGCATAATAACTAAATGTAATACAGTAATAATAATAATACAGTCGGACCCTGTTATAATGGTCTCCATTATAATGGTTCCTCTGCTTGCCGGTCAGCTTTCAAACAAAACAGATTTCCTACTATATACCGTACTTTAACTAATGAATGACTGATCTGGTTGTTTTGCTTAACTGTCAAATTGTAATAAAAATGTATGTGTCCGCTATAATGGGGTCTAACAGTAATATTGTGTGTATCTATATTGTACCATAACCATACTCAAAATCTTGCTCGTAACACTACATTGCCATTGTCAGTGCATTATTGATAAATGTAAACTTATTTCATCTTCTCAACTCACTGGGGAGTATACAACCCAAGCTGCCATTTATGGCTCTAGAACTTCTAGTAGAAGATAAACATTCACACCAGGTATTAAATTTAATCAATCGTAACCTATTTTATTCAATTCTGTATGGTTGTGAGAACGATAAAAATAAAATGTAAACTTCAAAGTATCCATATTTTGTAATCAACTGCAAATTATATACATTTTACAAAATTAAATTGCACAACATCCTGTCTGCTGTTTCAAGGACAGCCCTAGCATAGTGAATTAGTCATTATTAATGTCCAAAGATATCCTGCACTTGAGACACGGCAACAGCTGTGGGTATACCATTGTTAGTCCATCACATCTATATTGGATGTTTACATCGGGTATTGATCAGGAATGTTCGTCTTGGGAGATTGCTCTGCATGCTAGAGGTGGTGTTCATGAAAATGGGTGGTTTCAATATTACCGAAAATAATAAATGCAAAAGTCTATCGAGATGACATTTTGATAAAAATACATGAATAGAATAGTTTTATATTCAGGACTTTGTTAGAATAAAGTGGAAAAAAAAGAGCTCAATATCCATTGAAAATATAAATATGGATGTTTTGATTGATGTACAAAATATCAGATTATCTACATTTTAATTTGAGAAATGAGAGCAAAAGGATACAAATGATTGTATGTTGATCTTCACAATCGACTTGATATATTCATATTATTTATCTGGGTAGCACCTTGAGTTGACCATAATGGGTAGAGAGTTAAATAGTTGTTAGAAGGCACCCCACGTCATTCATCACATTTATAATTCATTCAGTTGCCATTTGAAAAGGTTCTCCAAGAACATCCTGAAATCTCGTCAAATCCAAATTGCTTGTGATAAACACGGCTTTTATCTCTCAGATGGAAAAACTCATTTCTAATATGTGTTTAGTTAGTGTTATACCTGAGTAGATGCATCTTGAACCCTTTCTTTTCAACTTCTTCGCTTGAAATGAAATCCAATCCAATATTTGTTGCATCAAGGGAGACAAGCAACAAATGGTGTTGTAGATGTTACCGACTTTATTGGAAGTTGCAGCTCTAACTGACAGAGTACAGATGCTACTGTGATGTCACTATGACTAGCTGCATGAGAGACAGAGGGCACAAGCTATATGAACTGAGCCACAGCAGGATTTGAATGACCAACACCCAGTCGGACTGTCAAAGGGGACACAACTCTACTATTCAAGCCCTGAAACAAAATACACATACGTGCTTGTTTAGAACTACAATGTGGTTTGGCATTTGAAAGTATATATATGCAGATGTGAAGTCGGTACCCCTTTAAGATTCTGAAAGATTCCGGTGGTCATTCATACTGATGCATTATAATGAGCTCAAAATGTTTGTCACAATGTCCACAGAACTGCTATTATAGGAGTGGATTGAATGGCTTTAAAGGTGTATTAAATCAAAATTTGTGACAATCCCTGTTCAATCGGCAGTTTAATTAACAGTACCCTTGTAAGAAAAACATACCAGTCTACCAATTCCACAAATCCTATATGAATAAATTACATGAGTGATGTACACGATCTTGAATTAAAATGTATGGCATCACAATATATTATTTTAACTAAAGAGAAGTCGGTCACAAAGTAATTAATGTTATTCTATACTGGAGTTAAAATCCTAAATTTAAAATCACAAAATGTCTATCACAAAACATCTTTGCAATGCAACTTAGTGCATCGGACAGACAACAAATACATTTTTTTTAATCGCACCATCACACTTCTTGGTGCATGCCTTCAAAAATCTTCCACAAATTTATGTCTTTTCTTCCCCAAATATATACCTTTAAATTCCACTGATTTATGTGATCATGTGACCCTGTAGAAGGACTGTGGACAATCAGTAACATGATGTCTATATATGGTGGTGTAAACAGCAACCATGGATCCACATGCAGCAGCTACTGCCTGTAGAGAATAGCTAGCCAAGGTGGGGCTTATTGCTAGCAGAGATAGAGACCTAGACATGTCTTTATACGGTCCGTATCAATATCATACACATGTACATAACTGATTGTGTTACTACAGGTCACAAATCAAAGTCTACAGATCTATGTCAACAATAACAAGAAATCACAGCATAAGATATATGTATCCATCTCTCACAAAAAGCCTTTTATTACAAGGGGAAATAACTGTGATTGTAAGGGAATTCACACGTATAGACAGCGGTCCACAAGATGCACATCAAGGTCCATGTGATGTGCATCAAAGTCCACACGATGCACATCAAGGTCCATGTGATGGATGTCTGCAATGTACTTCCGTCTTGACAATGCTTTTCAACATTGAAAATTAAATTCTAATAATTTCATATGATAAAATGTACTAATTATCATAAAATGTTTATGTCACAGTCTCCGAGAATGAATGAATGAATTAATGAATGCTTTACGTCGCAGCAGGAATATTTCACCCGTACGTGACTGGTCTCCATGAAGGTTAGGAACGTAACGCTCAACAGACCAAGTCTCACTGCTTCCACAGTAACACTGATCTGCAGGCTAAAATGACATTATTGGGCGTTATAGGTACAGAAGTGGACCGAACATCATTGCAGACACCCTGACTGATGACAGACAAGGATGCTCACTGTACAGGAGGTTAACATTACAGATATAAGAGATTGCACTTATCTTGTGGGCTGGCCAGGCTCCTTGAGCTAGTAAATGGAAATGATTGCACAAAAGTTGATTGTTAAATACACTACACTTTATACACATTCTGAACCAACACTTCTCCAACACGTCATGACAAAATTTCACCATTTACCACCCCCATTGACACTTTCAAAAACAGTTTAAAATTTCATAATGAATAAGTCCCTCTGTTTTGTTGAAAATGTATCATGAATTAATTAATTTTTACAGTTTTATTCTGAAATTCAATACATGTTTTTAGGTAAGTATTATGAGCTTTGTTTCCTTTCATTCCCCATCCAATTATGACAAACATAATATAGTGTAATATTTAGTACTGGTTTCACTTTGTAATAAAATGCAGCAAACTTTTAATAACGATAACATGCATTGTTCCTACATAATTAACTCACAGATAGACTCGCTCAAACAGGGTACGTGCCGCGGGGGCGCCACCCTCCAACAAGATCCTAGAACTATGTACAGATAAAAATGCTCTCGGATACAACAGCCAGTTGTTCCATCACCATGACAACCGTCGGCATGGCAACAGACGAAATGCATGCTGATGACTAGTAACATTATCAACAGTGTGCTTCCCAACATTCCTAACAGGTATACATTGAGGTTTTTACAACAACAACAGTTTATGCTTCACAAAGTATTCTACACTATACACTATGTCAAGAAGACCTCAATTTTGAATTATTAGGAATGTGATAAATGCTCAAAAGGATAGAGGGAGAGAGTGCATATATATATATATATATATATGTTCCCTAACGTTCATGATACATGTATATTGTTATATATAAAGAATCAACTCAACAATTGAGCTGAGTTTTTCATTCTGAGATATTTAACCTCAGATTCAACTAACAGAAATAGACGAAGTTGTAATAACCCTACAGTCACAGTTCTAATATCGTATTCAGCATGCCAATTAATTTGGATCAGGAAATAAGTAATGGAGTTAAATCAATGGAAAGAATTGGGCTACAAGTGATGAATACGCAGTCATATTCACATTCAGGTTAGCTTCAACACCTTTCACTGCATAAAACATTCTCATCTCTAAACACTAGCTATCTGACCAAATGATAAGCCTACAAACTGTCCTCATCACACTCTATGTTTAGCCAGCAACAGAGGAATGTTGAGAATAAATCTACCTTCATACAATACTGTGAACTCTCGGTAATACCCAATTAATGTCAACTTGTGGCTACACAGGTTGTAGGAAATCCTCGGAGCTAGATCTGGGAGACAGCAATATATCAAATAAAAGGTTTGCTGTCGAATAACATGATTGAGTGGAATAATTTGTCAGGAACATAGGATAAAATTATCAATAAATTACCAACATACCTCAACCAAATATACATAATACTGGCAAACATTACCAGTGTACAAAGAAATGTCAGTATAAAACAAATAAGGTAAAGAATAAACTATACACAAACATTCATATAAAAGTGGATTTCTGTTGGTTATGTTTATCCCTGGAGATTCTAATCAACAAGAAAGTTGTCAGTAACACATCATCCAGCCAGAAACTTAATCTCGTCAATTCGAAAATATTTAACAATTTTCATTTTTAACAATGTTTCATTTGGCATTTCTTCACGATGGAACCGCCACTTTTCTTGTTGACTGTTCTTCAGAGATTCCAAAGATAGAATCTAAAGATGGTTGTTTTGGCCTCCTCCATCGAGATTGTATTATAGATGATAGATTCCATACAACTATATATCAATAAATATTTCTATCAGCAGGCTTCAGCTGGTGTGCAGACATTAAACAGCATCAGGTCAAACACAAAAACGGTTTATATGTGTATGCTGTAGCATAGTTTGAAGATGGATAGATCTAGATGGACTTCTATACATGACATCTTGTCCACAACTTTCGTAAATAGTTATGGCTTTCAAGTGTTTTTGTTTTATACATACACGACACAAAATGTTGCTAAAATTTCAAGTTCACATCCACACAGCACTCTCAAGTTTGGCACCAATGTCATTTATATACCCGTCACCTCAGCTGAAACCTGTTGTACTATTTTCCTAACTGCAAATAATACACAGAGAGGAATCAGGAAGTTTGGTCCCAGATCCAGCGAGATAAACAATGACAAGATGGTCTTGATCTGTTTACATACCATGAATTTGCACATGATGAAGAAATTGACCAACAGAATGCAGAAACATACCATACAAAGTTGTCAATTCACCAAGGTTGGATCGATTCATCCTGATTTTCTTTTAGACTGACCCCAGTATCTTAAGTTGTCGGGCAAGTAGGTTAAAAGTTAAAATGACTGTATCAAAGAGGAAAAAATAATCTTAGATTAGTCTCAACTCCCAACCATTTCAAAACATCATGGTCCATTAAAAAAAAAAAATCAACCAAATTCCCATTCTTGCAAATAATACTTCACAAATAAGGAACTATATGTCTCAAACACATTCTTCCATTCCCTGACTTTGAATCGCCAGAAACATTTCATAAAAGACTAAAACTTCAGCAGTCTAAAACCACTAAAACCCCAGATAGTTGAGACTTGAATTATTCCTGTTTGAAGAGAAACTGTAGTGATCTCCCTTGAGGTGAGACAGACAGAGTTATCCCCCTTGATACAATCATTCTGATGGTAGTTAAATATGCAGAGCTAGTTGGCACTGATCAGCACTGGCAGTTGCCGCCTTGTGGGTTGGGGTTTTCTGTCAGGCGCGTGGCTTTCGTCTGACTACTGGCCAGCGTCGGATCAGAGTCCAGAGACTCCGACATCTTGTCACAGATGATATCTACTAGACGCTCGAAGACTGCTTTCACATTGATGTTTTCTTTTGCAGAGGTCTCAAAAAATTCCAAACCTGAAACATACATTGCAATATTGTTGGTAAAATTCATGTCAAACAAATTTGCTATCAAACAATGTTCCTACACATGAAAATTACAATAAATTTAATATTGTTGTTTACCGCTGTAATTATATTATGTAAACAATAACAGCTGGTAATATTGGGTTAACTGTATGGTAAATAATAATAATAAATAAATTATAATAATGATATTTGAATGTTGAAATTAACAAATTCTTGAAATGGTAGCTTTAAATTGTTGGAGAAAACTCATAATTTTAGTAATACTGAGGGAAATCAATGTACATTTGTATGATATTCATTCATTGGAAAGATAATGAAAGCTGACTGAAATTTATCCATATATGTATTTATGACATTCAAATAAGGTGATACCAAACACATTTCTGAATGGAGGCATAGTTGATAATATTTTAACAATTTGCAGAAAGGCAAATATTCTGCCAATAGAAATTTAAATTATCTTTTTGTTCCTAATAATAAATAGATGTAGATACAAAATGTGTTTAATTAGAAAACTCTTGTTCTCCTAGTGATGAACTTTACAATAAAATGATTGTGATTTAATTGTCAACTACTATGTGCAAGCCAAACACATTAAATATTTAACGATCTCATGATCTGTTTCGGGTGGGAGTAGAACCTTTAACAAGTTGGTGTTACAATAATACCTATGAAGCATGCATGATGCAGATGAATGCACAAGGGAGCTAAACTCTAACTATATTGATACATTTTGTTGGATAATTGATTTTTCAATATGGAGTCTGGACCGCACCTGAATACATTGGTGGAGGAAAATAGGGCTTAGCAGTGATTACCATTTAATGAAATGTGAACAAAATGTGTGCATTCTATAGTGATATCAAATACCGTCCAAAATTAGTCAATATTAAAGTAATTGTCGATGCCAATCTTTTTATGTGAAATTAATTTCAGCTTATAATGATAAAGTAGTTGATGAATGATGAATGCTACATATAATCACACACAAAAGAGCTAAAATGAACAGAAACATAATATTACAATCTGAAACAAAAGAAAGACATGGAACAATAACTTCAAAGTACACAGAAAATGCCCGATAGTGGTTGTTAATATGAAAGGTTTATATTTGTTAGTATTAATAACAACTGTTAGCATTTGCAATGGGTATTTACAATAAATCAACACAACATCAATAAACAATAACAAGAATGTGTTAGCAAGTTTTGGAAACTGACCTAGCCCAAATATCGCAGTGACATAAAATGGAAAGCTTTACACTGTTATTACAATTATAGTAATTTTGTTATCAAATTGAGACGAAAATCTATCAGACTAAAGTAATGTCAATCAATTCCATCCGAGTGGATACCGATAACCAATATTAGTTTCACTACAGACTATCCATGTTATGAATTAATAATTTTTTATGGCCCAACCAGAAACTAAAATAGAATACTACCACAATAATTACTAGGCCTGAAACGTGGAACAACATAAATAAAAATCAATGACCAGTTTTTAATGGGAATATATTGTTACTGATGCTGATATATTAAACATCTACACCCAGTTTATTAATTGTACACGTATTTGCTTAGCAGTCATATACCAAAAGACTAAATATCCTTCAATATTATTGCAAACTAACCTATGAAAGACCAGTCAATCCATTATCCAGGCATCATCAATTTCCACGCACCCTAGACACTTAATGTCAATACTTACTAAAATAATGGGAGAAATAACATCAATTTGAATTACGTCAGAATGGCCAATGCATCAATGACTCTTTTTATTCACATTCCTATGTAAATTCCCATGTGTAACATCAACTGCAGTGCTATGTTTCTATTAGTGCCTGCGTGGGTAACATTACTACACTACAGTAGTTATCACTCACTATGAGGTACTTCGGGCAAGACAATTGTCTATCTATAGTTCGCTCGAACTCGGTAGTCCGACTATCGTGACATCAAACAGAAACTATGGTCCGTCCACAACGAAGCACTGCTTTCTGTTGAGGCAAGATGGCCACCGAAGACAGGTTTAGACTTTTGCAGGTTTAGAATGCATTTCTATGTAGAAGTGTTGTAAAAGAATGTAAACATATGTTGGGTTTTTTAGTAGAACTTAATAGTTGAATTTAATTTAAATTCTGATCATGCTGCTATGGTCCTCGTCATCGAATAAATCGTTTACCGCAAAGTAATTTCTGTGAATTGTTTTGAAATTTGTGGTGTTGGATATACCATAGTGCATTCAGGTGATCAACCAGACTAGACATGCGCAGTGTAGGAACCATGGTTCACGAATGGTCCACGCCCGAAGTAGGCCTATATAGAGTGCATGAGGAATGCAAGGCTGGCCGATCTTGCCATAATTTCAAAATGGGTTAAACTTGTTCTCCACTAAAATAACCTGAGCATTGTCCCATGATTTACTATGCTTGAAAGTACAATTCATTACTTGTAAATGTGAATGAGTTTTATTCAATCTCAAATACAAGATCTTAATTACAATCATACATCAACAGATAATCTATAGGCATGTCATTGTATTTCAAGCCTTGTTTTCCTCTTGTTTTACTACATTGAGTGGGAAGTTTGCTTCTATTAGAAGTTCTAATACCTCACACAGAAGTAATTTTTTTATCAGATGACCACAAAATGGTTACATAGTTTAATAACAGAGCATACTATAATGCTATTGTGAATTTAATTATGTTGGCAATTTACTCTCGCAGTAGTTGACAATACGAAGCCGGGCTGGAACTTGCCTAAAAAACTTACTCGTCCGAATAATGTTACAAATAACAAATGTTAACAAAAAACATGAGTTTCTACTCGCCCTTAAGATACCGTTAGCATTGAGATAAATGGCGCGAGTGAGCGGGCGAGTTTTAATTTCCATCCCTGATGAAGTGGGTGAAAACAGGTGATACGTAGGAAAGTGGATACATTCTAACTCTTCCATATATACACGTGTGTGCATGCTTATACATAGGCCATCTGTTGTATTGTATATTCAAATGTGCAATGCGAGTCAAAACTTGCAGCATCCTAACATATGTTGGTATTCCTAATGAAAGCAGCCATCAATGTAGACCTGCTTTAACCCTCTCCCTGCTGTAGAGGTACCGCTCTTTAGGGCAGGTCCGGTTGCCTCCAGCATGGAGAGGGTTAAAATACTTTTATATCTGCAGCTCACCTGCTATCAAAACTATGGTTTTCTGATAATGTAATTAAGGAATGGCATTTGAGTCATTGTGTTTTATGGTGTCATGAAGGTGAGTGGGTCACAAGACCAAAGTCATTGAAGCATGAAACACTTTCAGTAAATTTTGCATCGTGGCATGCTACATTCATGGCACCATGAATGACAATTACTCAAATGGCATTTCTTATCATTACAGTGGTGGAAAACAACGACAAAAGTGTTTGTTTCAAATGTGGACAATTTTGGTGGAAGGTTCAGTATGTCGTCGCAATGTGACAAACAGGCATGTAGTGTCAGCAATTATCTTGTGTCAGATTATGAAAACTATGACCTCTATAAGAAGAACCAGACAATGATAATGTCATTATTGTACTGTAGCATAGCCAGCAAAAAATAGAATTAGCAAAATTGACCTGTTGGGGGGCCTTTTAGGATGAAGGTCACAGCAAGGTCAATGCATGTACAGTGCTCCGTTGATATAACACGATTCGATGCACAGTGGATTCGGATATAAGGCGGGGTCAGACGTGGATCCCATTTTTATTTTCGTTATTTCGTATAAGGAGGGTACTATAATGCAGGGGGTATGTCATTGACCTAGGCGACTAATGCTGGAGATGAAATAGCAGAAGACTAGCTGTCATGAAGAGGACATGGCCATGACATAAGCTCATTAGATCCTTTTGTATGGGTAAAATTACAAATCGCAGAAAGGTCTTAATATAGATAGACATTAATTCACATGCTGCCTAGAATAGAATCTACTAGCAGTGGTTTCACAGCATCATATGCATAGCAAAAGCAACAGATGGATATCATACCAATGGTTTCTATCTACTGGGTACATAGATATATAGCATTATGACTGGTATATACCAAGCAAAGCTCCTTATGTGCGATCAGTACCATGTTTCAAGTAGTCTTAATATAAAATGTCAACATAATATAAATAAATGACATATGACCACAAAATGTTCAAATGATCATTTTTAATGTTCGAAATATCAATTTTCATGTTCAGTTAATGTTTCTGAATAGCATAATGTGGTTTGTGTAGATGTTAAAAAAATTGTATTCAAATTACTTTTTAACATTCACTGACATTTCATTGGTTGAAGTGAAACTAGGCACTGATCTATTTTTGAGAATAACACAACACAGGGGTGCTAAATACAGGATTATTGTCACGTTTGTGTCTGAAGCTTAAACTACAATCACAATGTGTGTAAGGAGTTTAATTCTATAATAATGATAACAGCTTGGCACCGTATAGAATGATAACGGCTTGGCACCATTTCATCACCTGGTACAGTATGTTGATCGCCACATGCACGTGTATATTCAATGTATGTGTACACAACACAGGACACCAGTGTAAACACAAGGTCTGGCCATAACGACAGCTCAGACTACAATGATGACATTACCATGTGTACTAACTGCGGACTACGAAATGACAAACTGCGACCATGTTGGGTCAGACCATGGTGACAACAACGTAAGACTAACAAAAAGTAGTAACTGTGGAGCTTAAGACTAACAACGTGTAGTAACTGCGGACTACGAAACAACATAAGACAACCCATGTGCAGCAACTGCAGACTACAAAATAGCTCATAAGAATAACAACATATAGTAACTGCAGAGAACAACACAACAAATTGTGGCCATGTTTGGTCTGGCCATGGTGACAACAGCTTACAACTAACAACGTGTAGTAACTGCGGACTACGACACGACAAAGTGCGACCATGTTGGGGTACCTAGTTGGTCTGCTAGCTGTCGTCCTCGGTCTGTGGACACCACTCGCTCGTCCTCCAAGTCGCACTTGTTCCCCACTAAAACAACCTGAGCATTGTCCCACGAATATGTCTTGATCTGGGTGCACCTGGAAGAACGCAAAGAAGACGGGCCGACATTAGCAAACAGGACGTACCTAGTTTGTCGGCCAGATTTCTGCCCCTGTCCTCCGAGACGACCCTGTGATCCTCATAGTCACATTTGTTAGCAACTAAAATTACCTGAGCGTTCTCCCACGAGTACATGGAGATCTGAGTGGACCTGGAACAACGGGGTAAACACTGGTTACGTCTGTGCAGGGTGGGGCAGGCAGGCAGGCTGGGTGGTGCAGATTAGGTGTGGTGGGGGGAGCAGGAAGGGAAGGAAGGTAGGGAAGGGGAGGTAACTCATACTTACCTGCACCTGAACCAGATCTATGCTAAATGGCTAGTAGAAGAAATGACATCTCAGGCAGATCTGCGAGCCTGCAGCTGCTACTAATTTTGTTGTTGTCAGTTAAAGTATTAGTAAATTAGTAGTATTAATGTTAGTAAGTTTGGCATCCCATGCTTACAGATTGACATCCCATGCTGATACTTGACATCCCATGCTGATATTTATATACACTGCAAGAACAGGCCCCACACTTACAAAAATCTTTTAGTACAAAGTTGTATTCCACTTATGGCTTTGTTCACAAATCCCCATTATAAGATTTGGGCTTGAGCATAAAATCATATTCGAAAGATTGTGTAATCTAGGAGCCAGGTATTCTATCTTCCAGTGGATAAATATTTTTCTTAAATATTTTTGTTTCTTTTTCTTCAACTATTAAATGGCAAAAAAAGCATTATTCCAGTATTTTTCGAAAGGCTTGTCAAAATTGATATATTGGGCCAAATTGCTTCCTAAACACTTCAATGGAGATATAGACCAAATATTAAATTACGGTACTGCGGGATGTCATTTGAAGGAGTGCATGGCCGACACTGACGTCACCATTAGTACACTCCCCAGTCAGAGTCGGCGCACAGAAGCAGGGGATGCGTGGGGCAGGCAAACAAAAGTATGGCATATACAAGACACAGAGAGGGCCCCGGTCACCACGCATTGCAAGCCAACGCAGCCATACCTAGATCCTTGGCCAAGTCCTCGCCTTCCTTATAATGAACCACCCGCGACTCGTCCAGATCGGATTTGTTACCTACTAGCGTGACGCATGCGTTACTCCACGCGTGCGTCTTGATTTGTGTGCACCTGCGGAAACGAGACACAGTCCGAGCATGCAGGAGGTGAAATTAAAACAAAAAAACGTAACAAGGTGGTGTCAGCTCAAGAACAGAAGATATTACCATAGAAGATATTGCTGTTATCGTCAGATTTTATAGTAGATATTGCTGTTACCATCAGATTTCACAGTAGATATTGCTGTTATCATCAGATTTTATAGTAGATATTGCTGTTACCATCAGATTTCACAGTAGATATTGCTGTTATCGTCAGACTTCTCCATAGATATTGCTTTTATCAGATTTCACAGTAGATATTGCTGTTATCATTAATTTCACAGTATCAGAGTAAAAATTAATTAGTGATGATACTAAGGAATAGTAATAACATTAAAATATTAACATAATGCTACCTTACCTCTCATATTTTGAGCAATATTAGAAATATTTGACGATAATAATATGAACAATTCCTAGATTATTTGGGTAAAATTATATTCCTAAAACATTTTTTTTTTTAAATAAATTTTTAATTGAATACCGGGTAGTAATACAGTGTATTAAAAATTATAATTTGTATTTTAATCAAAATTACCAATGCCATATAATTTGTTATTGAGAAGCAATTATTTTCCAACAAGTAGAAAATAGCATGATCCCATGTGCAATCAAAGCCTAACATTCTGTTGCATCAGAAAATTAAATAATAGAATCACTCATGCAATGAGTTATTCAGTATTCAAACTACATTATCAAGATGGTCTCGATAGCATAGTACAGTACATGTACAAGTAATTAACTGGATAAGTTGTCTCCCCTAATTGTAAATCGTTAGTTGATTAATACTTCATGACAGCACTACGGTATATAAAGCGAGAACGTACTGGCATGTAGACCTATTGGGATATCGATGATAATTAATTGAAAGTCGACTGTACAATGCCTTTCATGAAATATATATCAAGAAGAAAAGTATTTTAAGTGCAATTTCTGGATCGCAAGTGAAGAAGTTGACACAACAACACATTCCTGCACTATCTAAGAGAATAATAGATGATAAATATATATATGAATAGTGCGTTTTCATTTTAGTCTTAGTATTTTATTAGTAATCTAAAAGTATATATATTTTTTATTCTAGTAAGTGCAAAATGTATAAAGAATTGTAGGGTCACCAAAAAAATATAAAGATCACAGTTTATATTAATCAACACAAGAAGTTCTCTTGCAGTAGGTTGACTGTTATTGGTTAACATAATAGAATAATAATCAGATAATAGCGTAATTGCACATGTCTAACACAGAACTATGTAATAAGACCTCAAGAAGTCTGTATATTAGCAGACGAAAAGTCCAGTTAATTAAGATGGCTAATACAGAGAATTTTATTGTTTTAAACAGTGAGTGAGTGAATATGGAATTTAACGTCGCTGCAGGAATCTTTCACCCATTTGTGACGAGTTTTAAACAGAACTAGAAGTTAACTCAAACACATTTAATAATATATATTTATTAACAAGCTACTCTACTCTACCAAAAACTTGATACATATAGTTGGAGAAATATAAAAAGGTAAAAGGTGCAACTATCAAAAAACGAACTGTAAAAGATAAAGATGATAATGAAATTAAAATGATAAATAAAGTAAATATTCATTTTTTTTAAAATAAACTTTTGCATATTTATGGGGAAAATAGTAATAAAGCTTTTAGTCATAGTGTGCCAATATCTTCTGACACATGCTGCTTAGTGGTGCTTAAAAATAACTAACAAAAACAGTAATAATGATAATAGTAATAATAATAATAATAGGACATTTATATAGTGCATAATTAAAGAAGGTTTTCTTCTCAAGCTGACAATGTGAAACAGATAAAAGCACAACATAACAAAAATATAAAGTCATAGCTAAAAACTGAATAAGAATGAAAGAAGAAAACTGTGCATGGATTATAACTTGAAAGAATGCCATGTTGAATAAGTTGAAGATTACATAATATTTACTTTTGTATGCTTTAATTATTTCTAAAGATTTTCTCGAACTTCAATATTAAAATAATCAAAGAAAATTATACAATTGCATTTTTCTCCAAATGACATAATCACAAAACATGCATCTCATTGTCCAGTAATGAAATACGAGTTGCCAGATTACTCACCAATCTTGTACTGCATTAAAAGACTCTTCATTGGTGACATCATACATAAGTATAAAGCCCATAGCACCACGGTAATATGCCGTTGTTATCGTTCTGTACCTCTCCTGGCCCGCTGTGTCCTGAAACAAACAGAACATCAGATTTAGACAGAACTTCAGGCATGTCGGTATGCAAATAGGCAGACAGACAGACAGAAACAGACAGACAGACAGACACACACACACATAAGCATACATGGACAAGTCTGTGGAAATGGCAAATATAAGTCTTTTAATGACTAATAACATTCCAAGACTCATGAAACATCACACTATACATGTACTAGTTTATTCCACAATATAAAAAGTTCATTCCATGTATCTTTCATAAATTTAGCAATAATAACAATAAGTCCATTTGTAACATGAACATTCCATTAATTCTGTGATTGTTCATAGCACTACAAAACAGTGAAAGTACTTGTGAGCAGATAGGTTTTGAGGCCTGATTTGAAAGCAGATAGCAATGAAGAAAGCTGTAAAGATATCTGTTTCCATAAATGTGTGTACATACACCAAATTTTCTGAATATAATTATATTGAAAAGTTTCAAAATTCTATGGTATATATGAAACGGTGGAAGTACAAACAAGAGTAAAGTATTGATACTTCTTTTGATCTAGCCTATTACAATGTAACTTGTTTTTACAAAAACATATTTCCATCCTCAGGCATGTCAAGCTCAGTGTTTACTTCCCTTGCTAATATTCACATGTATAAAGTTATTAGCGCGGAGCTACAGGTAGTCGGCCATGTAATGTCTTCCGACGATAATTATTGCCTGTCATTACGCTATCTCCGGGCGGTCTGCTCTCGCTGTTGAATTATTCATGTGACAACTAACGGACCCAGATGATACAGTCGACATCGCATTGATTGGACCCATCAAGATCTGCCTAGCCAACCCAGCCCACTCAATGTCCGGTCAAACACAATTTAGTCTTCAGGAATCTTCAAACAGAACATGCTTCAGGAATAAGCAAACAGAAAATGTTTCAGGAATCATAAAACATAATGTTTCAGGAATCACTGGAATATGTTTCAGGTATAATCAAACATAGCTTGTTTCAAGAAACATGTTTCAGGATCATCAAACAGAATATGTTTCAGGAATCGTTGAGCAGACCATGTTTAAGGAATAGTCGAACAGAACATGTTTCAGAAAAGAACACAGCATCATGTGACGTGTGGCACAGAAATTCTGCAACTGGTGATGTAGTGATATTTAGTTGTATTTTCAACTCTGGTGATATAGTGATATTAAGTACATGTATTTCAACTCTGGCGATGTAGTGATATCAAGTTTATTCTATTACCTTTGAAATCAAATGTTAGCTTACAGACTATTGTTAGGATGAATGAAAGTGAATTCCCAACTTCTAAGTACAGTGTCCCCTCGATATAACGCTGAATTTGGGGCCCAGCCTTATAGGATAGTACAAGTAAATAACAAAAATAAAAATGGGATCCACATCTGACCCAGCCTTATATCCAAATCCGTTCTGTATCGAACAGCCTTATATCGAGGGGACACTGTATATGTGCATAATCCAGCAGGGAGAGGGATAAACCACAATTTAAATAAAAAATAAGACACATATCATATTCAGACATTCATGACAAACATGACAAACATGAATGGTTTCCTTTACATAGATATTAGTCTATGTTATACCTGAAAGATTAATATCATACTGAAAACTATTTTTTCTTGTCATCCTGTATATCATGTTTAACCTCCTTTCCACTGGAGGTCACCAGAGATGCCCCATACAGCTGTGAGTGGTGAACCCAGTCAAGGACAAGGTTTAAGATAGACGGAGGGCATAGACATAGATATCTGAGTATCTGGTGCTCACTCTGGCCTGTGTTGACACTATCTGTAGTGAGATAAAGTGTAACAGTCCTACTGACACACTTCCATGTGCACTTACCATATACACTTACGTTACCATATACACTTACATTATCATATACACTTACGTTACCATATATACTTACGTTACCATATACACTTACGTTACCATATACACTCTATAAGTACTGTAGCATAGGAGCATGACGTCACCAGATTCATCGACAGCTAGAAAACTGTGAGGGCAGTGGCACAAAGTGACTACAGTTCAACAGTTGATCGATTTATTGATTAATTTAATGTTGCTGTGGAATGTTTTACAATTACAGGACATACCAGTTCTACAGTGTTTGTAACTCAGCGTTTGTAAATAAGGCTGGCATTCATTATTCTGCTATAATGTCTTTGTGAAGCTGGGTCTGGTGATGAATGCATAATCCAAGTTAGCATGGTAGAATTTTGTTGAAGTGTTCTTTACTCCCATGCCTTCAACTTAGTTCAAGTTTATTCTATGACATGAATAATGAAGCATGCAAATAATGGAATGAGGTCCTTCAAGTTTGCATCTGGCCTTTGTCTCAAACTTTGTATTGAATAACACAGACTTTCTATAGAATTTAGCAAGAATTTTTTATTGGATTTAACGAGAACTTTTTTCGCTGGGTACTTGGTGAATATTAAAACAATACAATGGCTTTACATTGCTATATAATGTCATTACCAAGCTATCTATACAAAGTACAGTGCCCCCTCGATATAAGGCTGTTCGATACAGAGCGGATTCGGATATACGGCTGGGTCAGATGTGGACACCATTTAAAAATTTTGTTATTTACCTGCACTATTATTTAAGGCTGGTACTATAAAGCTGGGGGTATGTCATGGACCCCAAATACAGCCTTATATAGAGGGGACACTGTATATAAGAAATCAGTTCTAA
>JAULBP010104883.1:0-10545 GCA_032355345.1 Lepetodrilus pustulosus | reverse complement strand
TGATAGTGACAAACCAACAGAGGATAATGAGACTAGCATTGATAATGGCAAACCAACAGAGGATAATGAGACTAGCATTGATAATGGCAAACCAACAGAGGATAATGAGACTAGCATTGATAGTGACAAACCAACAGAGGATAATGAGACTAGCATTGATAATGACAAACCAACAGAAGATAATGAGACTAGCATTGATAATGGCAAACCAACAGAGGATAATGAGACTAGCAATGATAGTGACAAACCAACAGAGGATAATGAGACTAGCATTGATAATGGCAAACCAACAGAGGATAATGAGACTAGCAATGATAGTGGCAAGCCTGTAGAGGATACAACTATTACTACTAGTGGTAGCACTGCAGAACATCCAAAGGACAGTAGCCGTAATAGCAGCCTGCCACATGACTCCCCTGTAATTGATGATACCCTATTTGATAAGAAAAATGCGGAAGCAATAAAGAATAATTGGCACGATAGTGAACGTGCACTGGGTGCAAATTGTCACGAGGATCAGTATGCAGCAGGGGATAGAGTGCGCAGTAGAAACATAGACCAGCTTGCTAAGGATGGCATCTCTGTAGGTACTATTGACTACAAAAACCAGACACCATCCATGGAGAATACAATCTGTAATGTTGTTCAGGCAAAAGGGGAAAGTAGCGAAACACTATCTGCAGAACATATCAATGATGTAGTCATACAGGGCACATTGGATGGTGTGAGTATCCAGGAGCTGGTGCAGCCTACAGAGGACGTACACACACACGATTCCAAGGACTGTGTGTCGAATTCCAGGCCTGATCAGGATACGGGAAATGGTAGCCAGTCATATGGAAATATCGACAAAACATATCATAAATCTGAGCAAATCCACCATAGAGAAAGTGTACGCACTAACGCAGAGAGCGACGGTCATGAAATAGAGTACGGCGTCGGCCGTCATTTAGGAGAGTCTGTGGGTGAGAATACCAACACCACTGGGAACTGGGGGTCAGGCTTGCAGGTCGGTGTCGGTTCTCATAGTACAACTCCAGTGCTAGAGGATCCCAGCTTTACTGTCATCAGTGCGAGTGAAAAGTGCAGTAGTATAGGGAAATCTAGATCAGGGAACTTACAATCAGTTAATCAATATGACCATAATGTAATTATACATGTTCAGGGTGAGACTTGCGATGATGATTTACCCAAAGGGACTGATGCTAGTGCATTGCACAATGTGGGGAACGGTAGTGAAGATGTTGATGGGGATCACTGTGATAAAAGTATGCGTCAGGACGTACTGGGCAGTGAACAGCGTGGTACTGATGGGACAGTGGCCACTCAGAGGCAGTCAGATGAGCAGAATATTGATGTTCACGAACACAGTGTGAGTCCAACATCACAGAGTCTACAATCTACTGAAGGTAAACACAGCAATGTGATTGTCATTAGTGAAATTGAACGGAACATCAGTCAAGTTAGAAGTGACTCGATACCAATGGAAGGGTCGGCCAAAGTGTTGACAGATGAAGGCAAATGTATGCAATTCTTGGATCGGTCCGAAGGTGGAGAAGTGCATGCAATCAAGAACAGACCTTCATCTGGAGGACGTTCTAAAGCTCTGCTCAAGGATATGGCCCGCCATGGAGGAAGGTGTAGGAGTCTACCACAACAGCACAGTGTAGACTCTGGAATAAGCTCAGATTCTGGAAGTTCTATGGACACTTTCAGGCACCGACAGGACTCTCAGGCCAGGAAATCACAACGGAGCACACTCCCATCCAGGGCTAATATCACACCTCCTAAGGTACCTGAAATGCAAGATAGTCAAACTCAAACTACAGATATTTCAGAATACAGAAGCTATGTAAAATCATTGGAAAGAAGGCCCACAATTGAGATTGAAAGCAGCAACAAGGATGAAGATGTGCAAGGTGAAATGCAGGAAAATTGTCCAGAGTTTGAAACTGAAAGTCGCAGTTCTAAGAGCCATCTGACTAATACAGCTAGAATACGCATCAGTTACTCAGAAAGAGACCTGAATAACCCCAGTGCAAGCAACGAAGAAGTGGATAAGAGACATCCAAGACATCATAGTGTCTCTATTGATATACCTCATGGTAGTGAGCAGAATATAGATGCTAGTAATGCGAAGTCAGGACATTTGCCCCACCCTGCTGCCTACGTCGGCACTCCTTTCAGATGTGGCAGTCTACAGGTGCTTGATCAGCAGAATGCTGACAGAGGAGGTGGACTGGCTGTGACAAATACCATTGCATTCAGGAGTTCAAGTCTACACAGTCTGTCTAACCCTAAGTTGTATCCAAGAGATGACCGAAGGAGTGCATTCAGGCCAGTTAGGAGCAGTGAACAGATTCATCAAGTGGGCAGCACTGAGAATCGGACACCTGCATCGGGTAATAGGAGTTTCAGAAGGATTCGTCAATCCTCCAGCTTTGACGTAGCATCGAAACATCGGTTGAGGTCATCAAAAAGTGATCTGGGATTAAGTCATGATACTCTGAAATTTATTGAAAAATCCAAAGCAGTTCAAATCTGTGCAGATGAAGGTTCGACAGAAACAGATGAAAAGCAGTTTGAAGGAAATGAAAGCACGAATATACCTATTGTTGTACAGACCCCGGAACAGAGTAGAATAGCTGTAAATGACGACGCGTTAAAGAATGAAGACGAAGATCAATCAAATTATGTAACAACGCCAATAAGTGTTCAGAGAATTGATGGAGCACATTCAACAGCAGGTGGCAGCCATAACACTCCAAGTCATATCATATCTGGGGATAGTATCACGGAAGTGGTATTTAAACCAATAAAAGAGAGTTCAGGAAGTAAAGCAAACAAGGCCGATGTAATTCTGGACAATACAGAAATAGTAACAAAGGAGAAAAGTGCTGGTGAACATTGTTATGCAAGTGGCTTGATGCAACAGCTGGATGATATAAGTGTACCTGATGATGCAAGTAAGAGAACTGAAATAGCTAAGTCGAGTCATCCTGGAATTCCTAGAAAACAGGGTCAAGATGTTGAACATCATCAGCAGGATTCACAGCCGGAACATGAACAAGCCAACAGACAAGAATCCTCTCCTACACCAGTACATCATCCAAAAGACTTGAACGTTAGAGCACATAAACATATGGACAAATCTCATCGAAGAGGTCACAACGTGCACAAAATGGAACAGCAGAGACAGGTGAGGGAAGATAGTATTGAAGAGCTTGATAATGATCTGGACATTGCCAATGATGGATATTTTAGAAGTCAAGTGCATGTTCCTGTGTGTCATGGAAAGGGTGTGGAAACTCCAACTGGAAGGGACATGATGTCTCCTGCTTCAAGTAATGCAATGTCTCCCATTGGAACGAATGCAAAGTCTCCTCCAAGGAATATGATGTCTCCTGTTGGAAGGAGTATGATGTCTCCTGTTGGAAGGAGTATGATGTCTCCTGTTGGAAGGAGCATGGTGTCTCCTGTTGATAGAAGTCTTGTGTCTCCTAGTGGAATAAGTGTCATGTCTCCACCTCCAAGCACTGTCATGGCTCCTTCAAGAAGAAGCAAAGCCCCATCTCCTGACATTCAGTATGACACCAGGCAACAGGGATGGGGAACACAGCATGCTGGTCACAAATATCCTGAGCAGACAAGTGGCCTTGTGCATGCAGACGATTCACACACGCATGGTAAAGTGCATGGACAGCGTCTGAAAATCAAAGCTGAGATTCATGTCGACACCTCGCACATCGCCCCGTATCGTAAGCCCGAGGCCAATTCGCCACAGCACCGCGGCAGCCCCACATACAGATCCAAGCCCAAACTCCCTCTCTCACCGCGCGTTCGCGTGATTTCTTCTCAAGATTACTCCGAGGGAAGCGACGTCCTATATCCCATGCGAGAGGAACCGCAGCATCAAGGATCGTGTGACACAGCGGTGCGTGCCTCCCCCGACATGCGTCCATCCCGTCGCCCCACCAAAGCCCCACTCGCCACCCATGACAAGCAGCTTCCTATATCGAGGCCCACAGTCAAAAGGGGTGGGTCCATGTTTATTTTGATTCATTCCAATTAATTATAGTATTTATTTCATTTTATTATTATTCTTTTTTTTAATAGTAATTTGGTAATATAGACCTTTTGCTATACTTGTATTAATCAATGAAATAATACTTCAAAGGTTAAGTAGTAATGAAGTATATTAGAAGCAACCAATGTCGGAATGAATTCCTCTGTATACCAGATTATGTAGTCTGTTGGTGTGTTTGATTGTGTAATGTATGTGTAAAACTGATTACATGGTAACATGGTATGCATGCACTCTCAACAAACACTGTGTTAACCTGTACACGATATATGAATGGAACCGGGGTATTACGGACAACTTTAATCAATTTACATCATAATGTGGAAGTTAGCTTACTATGTGGACATCAATAATTCATTGTATATTTACACATTTGATCCAACTTTGACATTCATGCTCCCGGCAACACCTGCAGTGCATTTGACATACCGATGTAGTACTTTTGACATACCGATGTAGTGCATTTGGTGGAAATATAGCAGTGCGTTAATTCAAGCATAACTTTCCAGTGCTCTGTGTTGATTTATAAGGTACAGTATGTAGCTCACTTATTATATAGGTGACTGCTAGCTTAGGTTGAATTTATTGGAAACTGTTTGTGTAGACTTGGTGATGGCATTTAGTTCTGTTAACCTGTATGGGGACAACCGACCTAACATTTGTTCTCAGGACTTTGGCAGGTCACTGGGACATTTGTGATATTTTTGAAACAATTATGTCAAATGTATACATCATATTTCTTAGGTCGCATATAGGTGAAATATTTCCACCGTGATGAAAAACATTAATTGACTTGATCATATTTCTTAGAAGGATATTTACCCAGCAGTGTTTTCCCACCTGTGTAAAAGATTGGGCTGTGTATAAATGATTCTTTAACTTTAAATGTACAACTGTTTGTGTCTGTCCGAACTTACCTGTCATGTGTAATGTTTGAGTATGTTTTGAGGTGGAATTCACCTGTCAGATCTCACACTGTCACCTGTCAGATCTCACTCTGTCACCTATCAGATCTCACCCTGTCACCCGTCAGATCTGACCCTGTCACCTGTCAGATCTCACTATCAGATTCACCTGTCAGATCTCACCCTGTCACCCGTCAGATATCACCCTGTCACCTGTCATATCTCACCCTGTCACCTGTTATATCTCAGTCTGTCACCTGTCAGATTTCACTATCAGATGTCACCTGTCAGATCTCACCCTGTCACCCGTTCTCACCCTGTCACCCGTCAGATATCACCCTGTCACCCATCAGATATCACCCTGTCACCTGTCAGATCTCACTCTGTCACCCGTCAGATCTCACCCTGTCACCTGTCATATCTCACCCTGTCACATGTCAGATCTCACCATCATTTGTCCCCAGTGAGATTTATGTTATTGTCTTGCCAACTCATCACACAAACTGGAGGTGTAGAAGTAGATGTAGAGTGAGTTGATAATGAACCTTCTCCACACTGATGGCAACTAGACATGCCCTATGTAGCAGATATTTTTTTATTAATCCTGAAGGAATAAGGTCAATCAATAGTCACTAACTTGCAAAGAATATGGTTACTGACAATGTTTCAATTATTTAATTAAATTGTTTTGTTACAAGTATGACTTTGGTGTCATCGTGTAATGCAGGCTTATGGCAAAGTATATAGAAATACACCATTATGTAAGGGAAATATTATTTCAGGCTAGATTGAAAATGTATCTAACAGGAGTGTTTACATAACTGGCAAAGGTTGTTTGTTGATGCGAGTTGTGTCTATGCTTACCATGGTTCTAGCCTGAATGCCTAAAGATATGAATCATCATAAACGGATAGGATTTTGAAAGTTTTGGACTAAGTGTTTAACCGTCTCCATGCTGGAGACAACTGGAGATGCCCCAATGGGCTGTGCCGATGTCGAGCTTAGCAGGGAGAGGGTGAAACCCATGAGGAAGGAGACCATCAATAGTCGACCCCCGTTTATCAGGACCGGATATCCGGTTCCCTCGCTATCCGCACTGTTTTTACTGGGAACCATATATCAGTCTTCCTATGTAAAAATTACTCAGACAGCCGGAAATTCAGTTTTCCGCACGATTTTCCCGGGAACGCAACTGTCCAGAATAATGTGGGTCGACTGTATAGTGTATTTCCAAACTTTAGTAAAACAGTGCAGGTTTAGTGATGAGAAATATTTGTGCCTATGATGACCAGATTTAGGATTATTCAATTTTAAATACCAGACTATAACTATGAAAAGATCGTTAGACATGTCCATTCCAAGATTGTGTTTGAAGGTAACTACAGTCACGATGGTTGTAATGTATAACCGTCCTATACCGTATTACTCGATTTTGAAACTTACTCAATCAACATAGAACATTGGCTTGGCTGTAAATTCTATATTTTTTTGTTTAATCCCACTGACGATGCTGTTGTTGAAATGTTTTCGCATCAGCTGGCCTGTGCTGTGCTCATTAAGAGAAGTAGTGCCCCCCAATGTATATCTGTAATATCTAGCCGGGCACTCGGGGAGATCCAGCCAGTGTTCCCAGGTCTTTCATCAAGCTAATGTGGACAGTATTCTATGTTTCATGTGCAGAATCGGTCGGCATGATTGCACTCGTGTTTACAGCTCACCAGATCTGTTTGATTTGATACATGGCTGATTACAGTGAAAAATACCATCACTGTTGTAATGTATGTTTTTGGACTAAGCTGATCAGTGACTAGTGGATACTTTTGTATTTTTATCAATTTATATGTATTACTATGAACATTGTTGAATGAACAATAAAACCGTTTTGTAATAGCATTTCAGAAGTATATCATTCAATCAGGGAAATAATTAAGAGGAAGTGGTGTGAAATTGAATCTGATATTAATCCGATATGGATTATTGCTTCTAATTTGGATCTAGTATCACTGTACTCTATTGTCAACATTGTCCAATTCTATCTGTTTCTATATTGTTCTGCTTCCATCAATTCAAACATGAATAATATGTTTTTTGGAATTCAAATAAGAAAATACCATATTACAAATGTTATTTTATTATAAATGAATGTGAAATTGAGCAAAAACTTATAACAATCTTATATGAATAATATATAAGAATAATTGTTCAGGCTGTCTTGTGCTTACAATATGAGGAAAGATGCATCATTTTGAGTCAGTCAGCAATTATTCCTTTAGTTTTCAATTTCTGCAATGTCAGTCCCAGCCATGCGAAGTGACACATCGGCAGGCGACGCACAAACCTGCTGCTCATTGGTAGACCTCGGGTACCGGTGACATTGGAACTTGCTGGGCCAGGGCAAGCCATTGGTCAGCCGACGGTACACACGCTCGCACCCCTGGCGCACCTCGTTGCAAATCTCCCGACATGGCAGAGCGAACGGCGTCTCTGCCCGGACGCAGTACGGCATGTAGATTCCGCACATGAAGAAGCGGAGGTGCGGGGAGCAGTTGGAGTCGAGGAGTTCCTGGAACTGCTGCAGCTCCGTCTGGATCTCTTCCACGTTACACTGGAGGAACATGTTGGGCAGCGACCCGTAGGCGAAGGTCAGGTTCTGACACATGGGGATGGCGTTCCGCTCGCAGGTCAAGTGCTGTTGCTGACAGCTGGGTCTGGGCGGCAAGGGCTGGATGCAGCTTCCCCCGCTGATCCCCGGCAGCTGCCGACACTGGAACTGGTTGGGCCAGCGGGACTGCAGCTGCCTCATCCTCTTCTTGCACTTCCTGGCAAGGTTGCAGGTTTCTTTGCAAGGCAGCTGGACCTCTCTCTGTCCCTCGGTGCACTTGGGAAGGTAGTATCCGCAGGCAGTGGTCCGGAAGTCCAGAGCACAGCCAATGTCCATGAACGCCCACATGTATTCCAACGCTCTGTATGCCTGCAGCTGGTTCGTGTGTCCGAACTGATTCGGGAACCGGGTGTAGCGGTACCCTGTCATGCCTTTGCACATCGGAACCTGGATGAGTTCACATCTTGTGGAGTTGGATGTCGGACCTGGTGTTGGATTTACCCTGGAAGGTCGTCCGCCAGGTCTTCCACCAGGCCTCCTACCAGGTCGACCACCAGGCCTCCCACCGGGCCTTGATTGTCGTGACCCGGCATTGCCTCGGTTACCCCGCCTGTTTGGACGATTTCTTCGCTGATTTCTACGATTGCCCCGATTTCGTCCTTGCTCCTGTGGTGATACAGCTGACACAAGAAGAAGAAGGCAGCAAATACAGATAACAACCTGCTTCCAGTTCATTGTTGCAGCTGGTTTGTTTAGCAGGAGTTTTGTGTTGGACAGTGATATCTGGCAATGCCCGATTCACTTAATTTGAGGCTCCACATGAGGTACACCATCATATTAAATATGATTTATGACTTATTCCTTCCTTGGGATGAACTTAGATGTTGGCTATGATACAAGCCAAATATGCATTATTGGATGCTTTTTCTTCTTTTTTTTTCTAGGCGATTTCTTTTCCATTGTAAATAGAAAATATGCATGACGATTCCCTCCGTATGGATGGTACACACCTGTAGAGCCCCAATGTCTTTAGTGTGAGTAGACTGTCAGGGGAAATCTGTAAGTGGTTAGAGTCCACCATGTATACACACAGTCAAGTGTGTAGACATGCATATCTCAGATATGGGCACACTAGCGTTATAATCAGGTCGAGTGTATGTTCACATTGTCCATGGTGTAACAAGAATGTGACCACATACAGTGTCCACTCTATATAATGCTGAAGTTGGGGTCCATGACATACCCCCAGCCTAATAGTACCAGCCTTATATGATAGTACAGGTAAATAACAAAAATAAAAATGGGGTTCACATCTGACCCCACCTTATATCCGAATCCGCTGTGTATCGAGCAGTGTTATATCGAGGGGACACTGTACTTGGCCACTTGACTGATGTAGGAATGAATCCTATTGTGTTTTGATCCTATAACAATTTCTATTTCATATCATGATGGATGATGAACAACGAATTTCA
Organism: Lepetodrilus pustulosus; assembly: GCA_032355345.1. NCBI lineage: Eukaryota > Metazoa > Mollusca > Gastropoda > Lepetellida > Lepetodrilidae > Lepetodrilus > Lepetodrilus pustulosus. Next base: position 1,479 of record JAULBP010104883.1, on the reverse strand, counting down.
CTTTAAGCAATTTCCCATAATCATTTAATTAATTAATAATTACAGTTTAATCTCACAGAATTGTAAACTGAGGTTTCTTATTTAACCCTTTCCCTGCTGTATTAGACACAGGCACTGCTCTTTATGGCATTTCTGGTTGTCTTCAGTATGGAGAGAGTTAAGAATATTTCTTTTCAGTAGATTACCTAGTGATTTTATGTCTTTTGCAAAATTCTATTTTGATTTAATACCAATATTATTGTTAGTGTACAGGCAACCATAGTATTTATAGACTTATTGGTTATTTTGCAAATAGTCTGGTTTAGTTTTCACGATCCTGTAAACGGTTTACATACATTGTGTTTGTTGTTTTGCCGATGGTCTTGTTGATTCACAAGATTGCGTAGACAGTATGTTTACATCTATTTATTTGTTTTGCAGATGGTCCGGTTAGTTTACAAGATCCCGTAGACAGTATGAATTCACAAGATGGTGGAGGTCATGCAGAATCCAAGTCAACGTCTTCTTACAGTCAGATGCATTCCTCGTCAACCAATCAGGCATCACATGCATCCACCAATCACAGTTACTCTACAACAGCCAGTGAATGCCGCCCACAGGTAACCAGTTTAATGTACTGCCATTGAATATTAGCCCTCATCGTGCTAGATGCAAAGGGGAATACCCTCAAGATGGTTTTGCACTATGCTTCAGTTCATGTCATGATGTAACCTGCAACACCTGTAGCACGTAGTTGCAGTGAACCTGCAAACATCAGCTGGTACTCATAAACCAAGAATGATAACTGTCATGCAAAACAGCCCATCCTATCATAATTGTGTTGGAAGGTTAACTCTCATGAACATGATATGGGTCAAGATCAAAGTCAGTACCTTGGCCAGGGCTTGACAGTAAGGATTGTCCAATTGCCCTGTAAAGATATTATCCACAGGCAGATTAACAAGCCCTTTAGCTACAGAGCAATTAGTTTAATGTCCAACAGGATACAGGAATAAATGCCTCAAAAAGTGACTGTAGACTCCTGTAATGGCTGGAGTCCAACACTGTACCATTGCCATGCCACCCACCTCATCATATCTACAACAGTCACCTCTAGTGCCATCATCTCAACAGGCTGCTATGTATTTCTGTATTTCTAAGCTTGTCAGCCAACTGCTCTTCTCCATCCTCTCCAGGTTAATGGTAACGTCGTGGAGGAGAGGAAGAACATTAAGAACCTCCCGCTGGAGGAGGTTGTCGAGAAGATGAACGTGATCGTGAAGGACCTGGGCAAGCTGGAGGACTTCCACCGCGGAGATGGCATGAAGCTGCAGAAGATGCTGGGCGACTTCTACTGGGACTACACGTCACAGCGGCAACAACTCGGCAACACCCTGGCCGAGGCCGGATATGCAGGTATGGGTGGGTGGGTGGATGTGGGTGTAGGAGGCCCGGATATGCAGGTATGTGTGGGTGGGTGGATGTGGGTGTAGGAGGCCC
>JAULBP010104872.1:0-10545 GCA_032355345.1 Lepetodrilus pustulosus | reverse complement strand
GTAAAGTAGCGTTATATATTTATGGTATATTTTTTTTATATTTTTTTACTAACTGCTAACATTATATAGAAAAATAAGAAAAATATTAAACAATTATGATTAAATACGTGCAAGTATGAAGTTGCCCCTTTAATGGAAGCCAGTGCGACACTAAGAATGATGATGTTATTACGACCACGATGAAAGGAAGCTCAGCTTGCCTGCATTTCATGAAAGGCTTGTTTTCATCCATCCTCGCACCACAGAGGTACTGATTATGTTAGCAATTCATCTACCCCTGGAACACATCTAGCTGACAACTCGTGCAAACAACCAACCAATGAAATAATTTTCTGATGAAAATGTCGTAAAAATGTAGATGTTATCATTGTTCTTTTTATAGTTTGCACGAGTTTTGCCCTAGATGTGTGCCAGATTGGGTGCGAGGATGGTTTTCATATTACATGAGTGAATTATTGTTTAATGTCGCAGTGGGAATCTTTCACCAACATGCGACGAGGTTGTACCTGTAGATCGGAGTGTGTGCCATGGTTATACCATACAAACACTCGGAAATGGAGTAAGCCTAGATTTACCCCTATACTACAGGAATGAGGCAAACTAGAAAGAGCATCTTGCACCAAATTAATTCACAAATTATTTCAGGAATAAAAATATTTTTTTAGATTTACACATTTAAAAAGAAAATTAAACAAGCATGGCAACTACATATTGTTGTGCAACACTGGTTGTACGAAGGTCTCAAAATGGTGGAGAGATCAACATGGTGGATACTGACCATGTCCCTTGAGGAGAGGATGACTAGACGTGGACGAGGTGACCGATGCCTCTCCAGGTGATTCCGTCGCCGGCTTTGAGTCGCCATGTAGAGGTTGTCTACAACAATAGAAATCATTGCTCGATTCAATACTATCAAAACGTTACTGCAGGAATCTTTTCACCTACGTGAAACAAATTCATACATAAAAAAAAGGCATAAATTAGGATAAATTTACTTGCAAAACATTGTAATATGGTTGAAGCAATGCGACTGTCTATTCTATGAACTCGTATACATTTTAAATGGTAACATGGTTAACCCTCTCCCTGCTGGATTAGGCACAAACACAGCTCATTAGAGCATCTCCGGTTGCCTCCAGCATGGAGAGGGTTAATGAAGACTGAATATACAGAAATATGGATTAATAATCTTTATTAATTATTATTTTTTAAGGGGGCTGGTAGATAGGTATGGGTTTGAAGTGAAAGTTAAGATCTGCTTTCAAGATTATTTTTCCCATGAATATTCCCATAACCTAGTGACAGAAGAAGATTTTCAGGTAGAAATAGATTGCGTCTAGTCTTGCACGTGAGAGCAGATGGTCGCTATTGGATACTAAGAGCAGCTTGCACAAAATTAATTCACGCTCTCACAAAGCCGTAGTGCTGCTTACCGTGCCAAGTGTTGGGTGTGATGCCATATTCGACCATTGGGCAGTATTTGCTGACCTGTGTTCCGAACGCAAACCTGACCTGACCCGTCATCTGGCCTCTCACCCGCCCCCTCATCTAACCTTTGTCGTGTCAGCAAGGATCTGCGAACGGAAAAAAAACAAAAACTTAAACGTGAATAGGTGTGCATGAATTGAAAAGGATCATGCGATAACATTTCAATATTTGTCAGATGCGTAACTCTACCTTAATATGTGCTCCAAATCCTACAGAACATTTACGTATTTTTACACATGAAATGAACAATCACTAATTTAAATAATCACTAGTAATCGTAATACAATACATTATGGTGGTGTATCTAATGAATGAATGAATTACTTGTTTTACGTCACAGGAGGAATATTTCACCTATACATTACAATGTAAAAAATGCACTTTTTCCTGGATTTCTCAATAAAGTTGTAATTAATTTAATACTGTCATCAATAAACAAACTAATTATGATTCATTTATTTAAATTTCTTCATATGTAATGCATTGGATATGATGGGCAATGCTGAACTTTTCGAAAGTTTTGTGTACAAATTCATACTGTTTTTGGCTTACAAACAAAACAATGGTTACCACCTACATTTTTCTGACATGAAAACTAGAATAATTCAACAAGGAATACCACATCATTTAGATAAATTTATATACTCGCCTTTCTCCACAATACTCGGACGAAACCATGTTCAGCCCAGTTGGGTTCCCCTTGAGAGGCCGACCCCTGAAATTACCCTGTCCTCGCATCTGACCTCTGCCCCTTCCTTGACCTTGACCCCGACCTCGACCCCTTGCCGGATTGCCCCGCCCTCCACCAGTGATGTTTGTCTCGGATGCTGGTGAAAATTGGAAGTTTTGTCCCTTCAACTGCACTGTAATACAAAATATAATATTTCTAATAATCTACACATTTTTAATTATAAAAAAAATAATCATATTTTTTAGAATAATGTTGAATGTCAACAATAAGATACAAGAGCCAGATATAATTTTTTAAATATCATAGTATGATAGTTTTGTTTTGTTATTTTACATCGCTGCAGGAATATTTCACCCATTGTAGCAGGGTAGCATTGGTATAATACATACAAAACTAATCAGCTGGAAATTTTTTTGAACCTATTGTTAATTTATGAGATGAAGAAAAAAATCAAGATAAATTCAGATAAGCTGTGCACACATGCATGCATACACAAGCACACACATGTATGTTTTAAAAGTATATTGGTCCCAGACCGACTGATTCATAGGACCAGGAATTGTTTTGTTTTTGTATTGCTTACAAGTCCTTTGGGCATGGAGATTTATGACCAGCATAATAACATTATGGGTGTTTTTTTCTCAAAATAAACTTGGAGATTGAGATTTTGCTCAGCTGAGATTTCTCCCATTGACTCAGTGCTGAAAGAGGAGTTGGGGTTTGAGTTTTTACAGCCCTATCAAGTTGGAGAGATCGCAAATGAGCATAATCCCAAATTCAAGTTTGTTTCGAGAAATCAGGGCCAAGAGCATTCAAAGGTACTTTTGAGATTTAGTGAACACAGACCGAGAGAGTATTCTATAATTCATGTGATTTACTATTACAGTCCCCTCGATATAACGCTGAAGTTTGGGTCCATGACATACCCTCCCCGTGCGTTATAGTACCTTATACACCTTATACAATATTACAGGGAAAAAAACGAAAATAAAAATGGGATCCACTTCTGACCCCGCGTTATATCCGAATCCGCGGTGCATCGGACTGTGTTAAAATATCGAAGGGGCATTGTATGTCCAATAACCAATAGAAAACGCTGCCGTACCCGTTTCATGTAAAGGTTCCATCCCCCGGTCCGTGTACTTGGCAAGGAACTGCGACTGTCCGTCCATCTTCTTGACCAGGTAAACGAAACCCTTTTTGAAATTATCGCCGTGGACCGACACCCGCACGCTCTCCCCGCCCGCGACCTCAGCCTCCTCCGATGCCTGGTGGAATTCTGTGATCGGCTGTTGAGATGACGACGTGGCGCACACCCTCTGCTGAGGCGAAGGTGCGATCCCTCGCCTCTGTGCTGTCTGATCCTGCCTCTGAGGCGTTCCGCGATGCTTAGGTGCGTTCACGTACTGCTGTTTGTGCGGAGTGCCGAGGTACTGCTGATGTCTCTGTTGTTGTTGTGGCTGCTGTTGCTGATGCTGTTGTTGTTGATGTGCATGCTGCTGGACCTTCAAATGACCCTGATGTCCGTAGCTATGTCCAGATTCCACGGATTGCTGACCGGCAAAGTGAGCCATATCTCTGGAGGCTTTGTTGTGGTCGTTGTGGAAGGAGTTGGAGAAGACGGGACTGTTTCTGGATTCCTCGCTGTGCAAGCTGCCCGTCTCGCTGATGAGAGGGGACGTGTTGTCGTACTCCCTGATCAGCGACATGGCGTTCGACAGATGGACAGCTCCCTGAGTCTGCTTCACGATGTACTGGACCCCACCCCCGTGGACGTCTCCCTGAACATTGTGTTGAAAGGTCTGCTGTATGTTACGCTGCACGGGATGTTGTGCGCCGTGTTGCTGCTGTTGCACAGCCTGACGCACTCCTGACGATGCCTGCACGCCATGTACATTATGCTGGGCGTACTGCTGAGCGGACTGGTCGGCATACACGCCTCCGTCGTCGGCCGAGGACGAATACACGGCTTGACACGACGACGACTTGTCGGAGATCTGTGGACTGTTGGCAAAGCTTGCGAAGCCAGGTTGGACCGGAGAGCTAGAGTAGGAATTCTCGCTGGAAGCGTACTGCTGCTGGTACTGATCAGGCATGACGTCTGTCTGCGGCAGCAGGTCGGATGCCGTCTCTTGAAGCACAGATATCGGCAGGTCGTGACCTGACACATCCTGAACGGCTGTGGTCACTTCGTCGACAGCGCTCCTGTACACGACGCCAGAGTTATTCTGGTCCTGCGAAGTTGCGGCGTGGTCCGGAGCAGTTTCGTTGTAGTCCATGGTCGTCTGCGCCAAGATCTGCTGCTCCGCACTGGAGTCAAACTCAGATGACGACAGGATGTACGGAGATCCAGTGTCTGGGAGAGAGTAGTTCTGTTGGCTACCCATCTGGTACTGAAGGCTCTCCGCGGAACTCAGAATCTCGTCAGCTATTTGTAAAACCTGGTTCTCGGCTGCCTGGTCAACCAGCATCACTTCACTGTTAAAAATGAAAGAAAATTTGATTTTGACATTGGCTCATTGTTGATTTAAATGATATGTTTAACCATCTCCAAGCTGAAGGCAACCAGAGAACAGTGCCTGTGCCTAATCCTGCAGAGAGAGCGTTAAGCAAGAAATATGAAAACGATGACGAGAAAAACTTTCCAAATTTTGTTTCACCATGGTACACACCAAACAAAATCTTGTTCACATTGCAGTGTGACTGGGCACTAGATTTTTGTGCTTATAACGATTTTTATTTCAACGATCTCTTTATCGTGCTCATTGTGACCGAGCCTTTACATTTACATACGACCACGAGGAAAAGTTGACGAAAGTTGATGTGGCTTACTCAGCATGTTCTGCAGTAGCCTCCATCTGGTGCAAGGTACGCTGTGGGGTCTGTAGTAATCCAATGAGTCCCAGCTGGCTGTTCCAGTTAGCTGCCGTGGCGGCGTTTCCCCCTCCCCCTGTGGTGGGGCTGGTCATTACCCTGTGGGTCGTCAGCGCTGACGTCAGTGCCCCAGTCTGCACACAGTTCTGGCGGAACTGATTAGAGTGTGACCATCCTTTCTCTGGAGTAGTTTCTTGGTCATCCAAAGCTAGCAAGCAGGGGTTAAAAAAAAAATGATTTAAAGCCAACAAGAAAAAATTAGATCTTTCAGGTATCATATATCTCGAGAAATATGGGTCAGATGGCAGCACGTGATCAAATGTTTTATATGGTAGCGAGAATCTTTAACCAATCCCTAAGGTGGGAAAAGAAATTCCTAATCAAAACCCTATATCTATGCATGATTTGACCAAATTGCTAAGATATTGTAAGACTGATTGCATTTTTACATTGTTTATATGTGCGTAGTTAGGCCCATGCTCTCCTGACAGCGATAACACATCAGTCTGTGCTATACGCTGTCACACTACAAGGGTCTTCGTGTGTTCAGCATTATACAGAATTTGATTGGTTCAATGGGTGCAGGTTGCAAAACAGCAACATCCAAATCAATGCACAATATTCAATTTAGAAGCTATCAATTAACGATTGATATTGTCTAAATTCCAAAGCCTTAAAATATAGTCAAGGTACCATTTCCTACCAATCAACTTGGTACCGTTTTCGGCAATTCAATATTTGTGTTTCGTCAATATCGTGAGCCGTTTTGAATGCTGCCATTTTGCACCTGCACCCATCAGCTAATAATAATATGAACCAATCAAATTCCTTATGATGTTGAACATGCAAAAAACCCTCGTAGTCTGACAGCGTGTAACACAGACTGTTGTGTTCTCACTGTCAAGAGAGCACGAGTTAGGCCATGTTTATGGCCGGGTAGTTCGAGATTCCTCTATCCCTCCCTGCTGACCATAAGACACTTTTTATATAGGTTATAGTCAGGGGAGGGTTAGAGAGCGGCTAGGGAAGGATAGAGGAATCTCGAACTAATGGTCGGGTAGTGTCATTGCTTCGCTAATGTACACACATAAGCCATAAGCCTCATATACGTTAGGTAAGCGCAAGTGCAACACTGTACGACAACAGGTGAGATAGTTCCAATACATATTGCTATACAAGTAACATTAACAATACGGGTTTGTAGGTAATATTAACAGGAAATCAGTCTGCGCATGTGTTCAGTCCATTCGCTTCATGGTTTGGGTTTTCATACAAACACTACGGGGTCCAGACCTGTATTGAAAAGTATAAATACGTATTGCTACATGTGCTGACTGAAAGGCTTCCATGACGGTGACCGATTGAGTTTAGTATTTTAATCAAATTAATTTTCAAGCTGACGAACAAACATAGGTACATAGGATCAATTCTAATCTATATATTATTTTAGACAAATGTAGAGATGGTGTTCATGTTTAATGAGAAATGTCTGATGCCGGTGAACAACCTATCGAGTATCGCAATAGCATTGAGTCTCGACAGGAACACAGTTGCTAAAATGTAAAATGTCAATTAGTATATTTCTACCGGCTATAAGGATAGCGTATGCACAGTATATCATTTAAATGATCATTTATTGTGAATCTAGAGAACTAACGCCACTTCCTGTTGTCAAGACAAGTTTATCGGCGATTGTTTGTCGAACATTGAAAATGTGGGACGACACGACAGACTGCGGCGATTGCCTCTCAAATTACTCGAAAAGAACCCGATAATAAACATGATAATTACATGCATTTCCCTGAATAAACGTTCACCTTTTAAGAGAGACATCGCATTTTACACATTTTGGCTAAACAGATGTTAAAAGAGTCGCCCAAAATGTAAATATTTCTCGTCAAAATATTCTCTCTACCACCATGAATGCGACCTAATTACGGTAGTCGTAAAAAGCCGAATTTTCCTAACGCGCTTAGGTTGCGTCAAAAAATTTACTTCACAAATTATTTGTATTTCTATGTTAAATATTCCATGTATGGATACAAAAAAATCATAAGTGGATTGTTGTTTTAAATGCATAAATGTTTTTACGACATGTTAGATAAAAATCCCGCCAAACTGTAACATTTGTCGCGCCGTGGCTAGAAATATTATGGCCTACAAATTAAGTTATGTATTATAGAGTTACATTGCAAGTCAACTTTTATAAACATGCCAATAAAAATAAATAAATAAAAATAAAAGGAAAGCTTGTGGTGGGTTGTTTTTTTTTAGTATACATGGTATATATATATATAGTAGGGCCTACTTATTGTTAGTATCAGTAGATCCTACATATCGCTACCATCCATTACGTTGACGATTTAAACTTACACTACAGTGTTTAAAACGTTTTCACTACATATAAGCCTAACTGATATAAATTTCAATGTTGCTGTTTAAGTTTATATGTCACGAAATATTACCCTCCGTCGTTCCTCCGTGAGCGTGAAATATTTCGACCGGGTCACTATACTTTTAGACTTCAGGCCCCCGTTTCACAAAGGTGTCCTAACTATTTATGAGCTCCTAAGCAGTCATCACCTGGCCCCCGTTTCACGAAGGTGTCCTAACTTTAGGGAGCTCCTAACTTTATGACCCAGTTTGTCACCTTGTAAGTTAGATGTCGATTTATGAAGGAATAAGACTTGTGACGTCGTCGTGAAACGGGGGCCAGATGTTCAGGTGTTGCTCAAAACAGTTGTAACTACAAATGATTGTAAGTCAGATATGTGGGTGTCCGCCCGGGAAAGCGACTTCTATTAATTCAATGTCAGTGAGGCCAGGAACGCGACAAATCCAATCGCAACTGGAACGCAATAAATACATATAACACCTTAAGAAAGCCATTAACGTAAAATAGATAAACAGTTGAGATTCAGAATATAGAGCAACGGTGTAATGCTGACGTAGTATTTGGAGATGGAACACTTTCTTCTGCTCCCAAACTATTCACACACATATCTATACAATTCATTCTGAGTATCGAGAGCATATGTTCCCAATTGTGTACTGTCTCCTGTCGGAAGAAACGTACACTACAGCGTTCCAGTATCATTGATCTATGAACTGCAATTTAAACCCAGACACATTTCAGCTTAATTTCGAGATCGCTACCCACCATGCCGTTAGAAATACCTTCCCAACGATCCATGTATGAGGATGCTTTTTTTCACTACACGCAATGTATTTGGCGTTGAGTTCAAAAGGAATACGTACTTAACAATTGACTACAAAGACAATCGAGTGAAAAAGATAGTTAGAAACAATATTATCGGTATAATAATTTTAGCGAACCACATTCTCTCAAGCATTGTAGGGATAAACATGTTTCACACACATTCTTGTATCGGGGTCCTAAAATATTACTGACAATCTGTTCTGAGCAACGGGGCCAATATATTTGTACAAAGATATTCCCTGTACATGATGCTCAACTGTATATCTGTGAGGCGATGTCTGAACGGTGGGTGTCCTGCACAGGATGTCGCCAGGACACCCGGTGTTCAGGTGCCCTACTATAGGGTCATGGAGGGAACAGTAAAGACATTTTCGACACTTGCTACTGTGGGTAGTGCATGTGAAATCCAACATACCCGGTATACATAGCAATATTACTTTCCATTACCGGGAGTTCACGTATTTAGGCCTACGCAAAATTAGGTACCAATGGCCTACAAACTGTTTTTTCCGTATTTAGGCATTTGGGCTTAAATGTTTCTCCTGTTGTTGCAGTTCACAATCTCTTCCAATGATGGCAGCATTCCGTTATTGACAACATTCAGGTTTTCAGTTTAAAAATAAAATAACTGCCAATAGGTCTTGTAATACTATATGTTTTGTCTGTTTTTCGCATCCGAAATATGCAATAGGCACTTCCAAATTTAAGCCCTGGGTCTAATTTCGGATTAAGATTCAGTTTCAAAAGTGACATTTTCCGTAATGAAGCCCGGGGCCTAAATACGGGAACTCCCGGTATGTGTAGACTGCCACTCATCTGCAGCACCAACTATAAAACTATGACAAGGTGTCCATTCGTTATATGCTATACTAGTATTTATGCATATCGCAGAGTTCATTAACATTGTTTTACGTTATATTAGTAATTGCTACGTTATAGCCCATTTGCCGCCCCATAGGCTCCAATGAATTGTCTATAGTATAAGTTTTTTTAGTGGATTTATCATCACACAGGGTCACTGATGAAATCCAGCCGGGTTGTCACTCCGACAACTTTGGGCAACATTTTTTATATGCAAATTAGTGCAGCCATTATCAAAAATCCTAATTTATTCATTATCGCCGTAAGTATGCATGCTAATGTCACACAAATAGTGTCTATACCCATGTTTTCATGGTCACTGATCACGATTGACACCATTAGAAAATTATAGCATGTATATTTATTTTGCCGATATGCAAATTAGCGACCGCCATTATCTTAAAAAAATAATCAATATCGCCGAAATTAGGCATGATAATGTCACAACAACAGTGTCTATACCCATGTTTTCGTGGTCAATGCTTATAATGGACACCATTAGAACATTTTAACACGTTTAGCTAAACAAATTAGTCTGTTTTGATTCCACGCACACGGCAGCCAATATCACCGAAAACACGTTATTGTTCTGCATAGCACGTTGTTCGCCTGCCGTGTGCATTGAGCTGTGACGTATTTTCGAAATCAAACGTGTTTTTTTTCGCTAAACACGTTTATCGAAACAAGATTTGCTGTTTTTACGCACACGGCAAGCAAAATCACCGAAACACGTTTTTGTTTAGCTAAACACGTTTGTTTACCTGCCGTGTGCGTTGGGCTTTACCCACGATGACTTACCATGGATACATGACGCATCTCCGTTCCTGTTGACTGAGCACCTATGTCCGCTCGGACACGTGACGTCAGAACATGGACCCATTAGCGTCTGAGGAAATACAAATAGCCAATAACTTATGACATGTGAGATTATTATTATTATTATTATTATTATTATTATCATTATTATTATTACTCTAGGGCAGCCGCACGGCAAACGCAGGGCCACCTTATGCCCGATGTATGGTCGCGGTCAATCGCTCTAGAAATGAATTATTTTTATAACTCCATACTATTATGCCACGGCCACCCCTACGGCCTGTAAAATATAGTGATACGCCGTAGGGCGACCGTGAGGCCACCGTAGATACATGCGGCCGCCGCAGTTATGCCTAGGTCACATTTGCCGCGGCCACCGTGCGGTCGAAAATTTCTACCGCCAAAAGCAATAATACGGCCGCCGCAGCATTCCCACGGTCAAATCCTGTAGCATACACATAATTATGTTAGGGTAACCGCACGGCTACTTTTGAATTTGTGGTGACAGAAAACCTGCGGCTTCCGTATGACCTTTGAAGTGATGCCGCACGGTCTTACGGCGTCCCTGCAGCGGTCGTAGGGGGACCATACATGT
>JAULBP010104861.1:0-10547 GCA_032355345.1 Lepetodrilus pustulosus | reverse complement strand
ATTGGTTCCCGGTAAAAACTGTCCGGATAGCAAGGGAACCGGTTATCTGAAGTCCGGATAAACGGGGGTCGACTGTAGATTGGTAGAAACAAATATCTGAACATCAATGAGGTTTGTTTGAGCAAAATTTCATCAATAATAAAACAACAGCAAATATAAACAATATGAAGAACACAATCAGGAAGTAAACAATCAGACAATTAATTAAATATATTATGATGGGCACTATGTTCAATCATAATATCAGCTTCATAGGTAACCAATGGACATTGGTAAAGCTACCCAAAAATACTGCATAGATAGAATGCCATTATAAGTAAAGTTATCCTAGAGTAAGTAAACGTGTATTCAGTAAATATTATGGCACCGCAGATTAATGTGATCAACATTATTGGCCCTATGAGGTGAAGGTTGTGTGTGTGTGACCCTAAGGTCACCAGACAAACACCTGTGAGACTCGGAGATACCACTAGAGCCTTGAGGTGAAGGTCGTGACCCGACTAGAACCTATTACAATATCAGGAATCGGCACCACTGGCCTCCCTCTTGGTGAATGTTGCGAGGACGGATCCCTTGGGTCGTGACACTGGCAGCCATTTGTGTGTGAGGTCAAGGTCATCATGGAGCTGCCATTGGTACATGGAGAGAACCTTGTTGACTGTAGACTGCAAAACCAGATCAAATTAAGCAGTTTTTGATTAGCACTGGATTGATTTCCGATATACATGTATTTCAATATCATTTAGAAAATCCTTTTAATCCTCTCCCTGCTGAAGGCCACCGGAGAAGCCCAAAAGAACTATGTTTGTGCATAATCCAGCAGGGAGAGGGTTAGCTAATGGAGAAGAACTGTACATAATAATAGTACCTTAATATTCATATGAACTTAGACTGTGTTATAAGCCTTGGTTATAAGTACAATAAATGTATACCATTTCTGTTCAGACTTTCGAAATATTGTATTCAAGGACTGCTTTCACCTAGTGGTCATGATGATGAGGTTAATTCACAGATAATTACCATGATAATGATGTCAATATACAGATAATTACCATGAATATAATGAGGCAAATAAACAAATAATTACCATGATAATGAGGTCAATACACATGTAATTACCATGATGAGGTCAATACACATAAAATTACCATGATAATGAGGTCAATACACAGATAATTATCATGATAATGAGGTCAATACACAGATAATTCCCATGATAATGAGGTCAATACACAGATAATTACCATGATAATGAGGTCAATACACAGATAATTACCATGATGAGGTCAATACACAGATAATTACCATGATAATGAGGTCAATACAGATAATTACCATGATAATGAGGTCACTACATTACCATGATAATGAGGTCAATACACAGATAATTACCATGATAATATCCCAGACCAACTTCTGCCCCAAACAGCCACGAGGCCCAGCACCAAAACAATACAACTTCCTCTTCAGATCAGCAGGGCTGCAACGTCGTAATGGAGCACATTGAGAAGGGAACACTGGCATTAGCTAGTTGATTAGCTTTTACTATTTGATTTTATGGTTTCTATGAATGTTTATATGATGGACTAGATTTCTATATTATTACATGTTATTACCAGGCTGGGCGGGATTATTTAGGATGGACAGTGTCGCATATATTATCTTACCAGTCTATCCAGCGCTCAGGCTGGAATTCTTCAGGCTTGTCAAAGACATCAGGATCTCTATGTGCTGCAAATGTCATGAACACGATGGCGTGATCCTTCGGAATGTGATAGCCATCAATGCTGTAATCCTGTCAAACAAACACCTCACTGAGTCTATACTTCTACACCAGTGATAAGCAAGTTTGTTCTTTGTTATCAATGGTTAGAACTGGGTTGAAATTTGTAATATTCCTTATAGTGATAATGAAAATCAGAGATTATGCAACATCAAATTGTCAGTCAGGTTATCACCAGTAAAGAAGGCCATCGTTGACATTAAAATTCCAAATGGCTAGTCATGTTAACAACAACTGAACAGTTTCATATTATTATGAACACCAATTGAAAGGAAAAGGAAATTATTCTTTAGATAATTATTTAAATAATCATGTTCCTCCTCACGTCCACAAGCAAGTAAAGTATGTGACCAGCACTGACCTTTGTTGCAATTCTGCGCCCACCTAGGAACGGTGGATACAGACGCTGCACCTCCAGAAATATCGCATCCATGAAGTTAGCGTCCTTCAAGCACCTCTCCTGCCACGGCATCTGAGAACAAATGGTAAAACGTAATTCACTGATGGTACATGTATGTGTGTTTAGAAGTTAGGGATGTCGGTCATCAACCAAATGAAACCTTTAGCAAAAGCTCCATTAGACTTGGTTACCAAACATGGCAAACTTTGTTTGAAGTTTTCTTTGTAAGTCTTATATTCCAAGAACATCCTACTGAACCATATTCACAGCACAAATGAAGTCATATTCTTGACATGAATACAGAATGATCAGATGGTAAGTAAGTTAGCAATATTGGATGCTGCATGCTCGGCTGTAACCATGGATACCTGGTGTTTCCTGCTGACCTCCACGGCGAAGGTGGTGAGAATGGACGCCAAGGCCTTGGGTACCAGCGCTGATGAGAACAGCAGTAAATGGTTGTTGGCGAATGTATCGTCGGGGATGGGGCAGTTGTGGGAGATGTTGGACATATGGCGAGGGAAACATCCAGCTGTCATCTGACGCCGCTCAGTTATTATTTCCAGCAGCTTTTTCTGAGCAGGAAAAAGGCAATGAAAATTAAATAAAAATACAATGAAAGTGGATTAAATTCGAAGGAAAGTGATGATGTGTGGTGAGAACGCAAATGCAGTTGAGTATGCTGCTCTGGACCCAGTGACGAGATCATGTGACATTCAAACTGACCAATGGCAGGCCTGTGTTACCTTGGCATCCAGTGCTTTACTGTACGATGACGCTCCTCCGGCACCAGGTATCTTCAGAGGGAGAGGGATGGAAATAATACCTGTCAACAATACATAGATCACTGGGAGAGGGATGGAGATAATACCTGTCAACAATACATAGGTCACTAGGAGAGGGACGGAGATAATACCTGTCAACAATACATAGGTCACTGGGAGAGGGACGGAGATAATACCTGTCAACAATACATAGGTCACTGGAGCTCATCTTCCCACTATTACTTGCATTGTACAAAAGCGTAATATTCAATAGGATGATAATAGATTAAATTACTCAATAGGGCTGTTCATTTTGTTACTGGCTGGTCTGACCCGGCAAGCCCATTGACCCTGTCAATATTTGGAATATAAGCTATAACACAGACGGTTGCTTGCCGGTATCTCGGCAAAGCGGGTGTGTGCCGGCAGCTTAGAATGTGGAATCATGGGTAAGAAATTGGGCAAATCGAGCATGTTTTATTTTGGTCAACGGGGTCAAAGGGCTTGCCGGGTCAGACCAGCAGGTAGCAAAACGAACAGCCCTAATTCATATATGCTGTAAAACTCAAATGGTATGTTATTAAGATATATTTTCTTTAACTAGTTGACCCCCGATGTTAGGAAATTGTGCGAATTCGTTCATGGATGAATATGTTAATCTATTTAGCAGAATGAGTGTTTTTGAACTAATAAATCATTCAACACATTACTATGCGGTGAGGAGATTACGTGCATATATTAATGTTACGAGTCGTTTTATGATATTGAATGCTCTCTAGCCTTGCTGGGACCATACCCATATAAAAAGCAGCTAATGGTCTGTGAAGGATAGTGGAATGTCAAGCTGACATCTTGCATGAGCAATATTACCCACCATGCCAGTGTGTTGTTGTCATAGAGATGATAGTATTGCTGACTTCCTGTGCATCGTGGAAGTCGAGTCCCAGAAAGAGGCTGAGACAGACTTCCGTCATCAGCTGTTTGAAGAAGGCGTACAGGCAGACTGGTTTGCTGAAACAGTGTTCACATCAGTGAGCTGTGATAACATACCATCTACCGTTCTATCCATTACTGTCAAATATTAATGTCATTAAGTCATCGATAGAGGTCTCTAACACAGCCATGTTCAAATTATACCCTTTACAATCCCAACACTCGTATCTAAACTTCCTAGTAGTGAACTTAAAGGGACATTTACTTTGCCATTGGGCGACATACTGTAGATCATAAAATGTTAACAAGCATAAAACTTTAACAACTTGCTTTTAGACGATAACATTTAATTCGGTAATATTTTTAAGAGTATTCCGTAGGTACGCATATGGACAAGCTCGTTAACATTTTATTATGCTAATAGGTCAATAATCCACCAGACACTAAAGTTTAATGATGTTAACATTTCATGATTTACAGTAATTACAATGAACAATTACATGACATTTATGAATCGTAAATGGGTACTTACTTCACATTGAGACTCTCCATAGTACGACTGACAATGCTGAAAATCATAGAACATAATGTATCTCCTAATTCATGAATATATGAAGAGTTGGAAGTCTGCATGAAATTGATAGATGAATATATTTACAGTAGATAATATTATATATTAAAATGCGAGAGTTATTGATCTAGCCAACAGTCATGCTAGCTTGATCAAGGTAATAAATCTATACACAGGTCAAACGTACTGTCAGAAGTCTGGTATGTCCACACAGAACAGTTTTACCTGTTGATGGTATGTCTGCACACAGTGTAGTATTACCTGTTGATTGTCTGGTGGTATGTCTGCACACAGTGTAGTGTTACCTGTTAATGGTATGTCTGCACACAGTGTAGTGTTACCTGTTAATGGTATGTCTGCACACAGTGTAGTGTTACCTGTTGATTATCTGATATGTCTGCACACAGTGTAGTGTTACCTGTTGATTGTCTGATGGTATGTCTGCACACAGTGTAATGTTACCTATTGATTGTCTGGTGGTATGTCTTCATACAGTCGTCTGTAAACAGTTGACTCAGTACATTTCTGAACTCCTGGGCATCTGCACCTGAAACAAGTCACCATCGTCATCATTACCACCATTATCAATCATACACAGCAGTGTTTCCTTAACCCTCTCCCTGCAGCAGGCAACCGGAGATGCCTAAAAGAGCTGTGTTTGTGCATAATCCAGCAGGGAGAGAGTTAAAGGGGAATTAACCTTTTTACATTACATTTTGCATTCCAAATTACTAGGCAATTGACATCCATAGCAGGTATTGTACACAAAAAAAATCACTAATAATTGCTCTCATGTTTTCATTTCAGAGCTGGGTACTTTACTTGCAGGATTTGAATCATGTAAATACAGTGTCCCCTCGATATAACGCTGAAGTTGGGGTCCACCACCTTATATTACCCGCCTTATATGATAGTACAGGTAAATAACAAAACTAAAAATGGGATCCACGTTTGACCCCGCCTTATATCCGAATCCGTGGTGTATCATGTGTGTTGAACCGTGTTATATCGAGGGGGCACTGTACCACAATATAGTATCAGCACGGTAGCACTGTCATAGCTATCTGCTGCTTGCAATGCGACCTACCATCTGTAAACAGTATATTGTCTCCAAAGATCTGACCCATGAATGCCTTGTATCCCAACTCCAAGTGCTCTCCGCCATCTGAAAACATCATAATTGTGGATGTATGTCACCATGGTCACCAGGTCAGTAAAGTGATGATTCATGCTGGTTTTCATGGTCTTCCCCACATATTTCAGTGACTGGACAATGATGGGATGATAACCTGCAATGACTACTGTAATTACCCTAATAATTTGTACAGATAATTAAATTTGTAGCCGTTAAATTATTAGAAATACATGTATATGAAAATTGAAAATGATACATTTTCATTATAAGTAATGACAACCAAATTAAAGTGCTAAATATAGTTGTAAATGAAATGGTAAATAAATGAAAGGTTAAAAAAGTAAGAAAGAAAACAAAAACAAATATTTGAAAAATTGAAGTGCTTGAATAATTAGAAAATCATGAAAAAAAATTAAATACTGGGCGAATAATTTAGGTGTTCTAACTATTAGGAGGTTCGAATTATTAGGGTATTTACTTGGCGGACTTAGATTGCTCAGCATGTTCAGTGGAAGCTTAGATCTGAAAGGAACTAATAGTAACTTAGATAGTTGCTGGATTCACACTACAACCATCTGTTATGAAGCGACAGAAAATTAATCAAATGAGGTAAGAACTAAGTGAGGTAAGAACTAAGTGAGATAAGAACTAAGTGAGATAAGAACTAAATGAGGTAAGAACTAAATGAGGTAAGAACTAAGCACGATAAGAACTAAGTGAGATAAGAACTAAGTGAGGTAAGAACTAAGTGAGGTAAGAACTAAGTGAGATAAGAACTAAGTGAGGTAAGAACTAAGTGAGATTAGAACTAAGTGAGGTAAGAACTAAGTGAGATAAGAACTAAGTGAGGTAAGAACTAAGTCAGATAAGAACTAAGTGAGGTAAGAACTAAGTGAGATAAGAACTTTAAGTGAGATAAGAACTAAGTGAAATAAGAACTAAGTGAGGTAAGAAGCAATACTCGGTACTCACCAGCCAGGACCTGTTCGACTCCGGTATTTGAGCAGACGAACACTGTGGGCTTGTTGAGGAATCGTAGTGCAAACACTCGAGACTTGAACTGGCTGATGTACTTCTTGAGGAACTCCACTGGGTTCTTGTAGAACTCGTACGACTTGTCGCCCACGATCGGCCAGCCAACGGAGCCTGGCACACTCACTGTGGACGCCATACCTTACACAGTGTCGATCTGTATTCACATTGGTCCCGTTCTCAGCTCATCATGTGTAATCTTGTTTGTCTGTCAACAAAAAAATAATCTTGCCATGTTTCCTGAATTTCTATCACATGTCAGCAAGCTATAAATAGAATAATTCAGTTGTTGCAGTTAATAACCTATATCATGTATATGAATAACTAATAATACTGTACATGTATACAGTATACCTCGGGTACGCGGTTTGAAGACTAATAAGCATAGATTAGATTGAGATGGCAATCTTGCAACTTGTATTTTTCTTCCTACCTTTTAATTATGTACTTATAGTACGAAAAATCACTTTTAATCACTAGTGAAAATACAATGCTCAATAAAACTTGCAGCCAACTTCCGACCCTCGGAATTGATGTCTGCTTTTGGTTTGCAGTCACAGTGATTTCCTGGTTTGCCAGGACTGGATAATAGCTGATCATGAGTGCCATCATTGATCAATAGTTTATGATGAAAATGGACGACCTTGTTCCATAAGCTTTTCTGTTTAGTTTATATTTTTTATTTACATTAATGTTGCATTTTCTACTGTAACATTAACACATTCCACACACTCCTTTGAAAATAGCAGAATTTTGGTTGTAATAATATCAATATTGGTAGAACTTAACTATTTGGAAAGCTTTTCTCACTATATAACGCATACAAATCTTTAAAACACAAGTTCCGAAATAGGGACCGCTGAAAAGCGGCTACCAAACTGGCCAAATAATACGCAGACAGAGGAAATCGCAATAATTAATCTGGCTACTGATATACCGGTAGATCCAGATGTCCTACTTAAAATGGTATACAGTATGGATGAAAATTAACACTAGCCCACTAGCCTGGGCCATTTCTACCAATGCTAAAGGTATCCTAAGCACTAGTAAAAATTCATGGGTTTTTTTGGTAAATATTTGTTATTTGTATCACTATTCGGGCACCTCCTAGATCATGACATGAGCATGGTAATGCACAGAAAATTACAGGCATGATAATCTGATTGTGTAATAGCTATACAGTGCATGAGGCAGTTCCAGATCACGGGTATTCTGGATCAGTCATTTACTAAATCACAATAATGCAGATGAAGTGTCCGCTGTTGTTTCTAGACTTTGTGTCAGGCCAATTTATTTTATCAGACAAGACAAGCTGTCAGTTAGTTGGTTTTTTTCAGGTCATCTCCCTACCTACCTACCTACCCACTTGTGAAATACTTGGTCAGCTGAGGGGAAACAAGCTTATTTTGTATTGTGGCCTCATGTACATAATTTGGGCATAACAATCCCTCTTTCAGCCATGTTGTAGATTAGGAGTGCTTGTTTTCACCCCCAAGTTTATTTATATTATCACATTAATTCACGGCTGCTACGGTGTGCCAAATCCTTAATACCACCATCGTTGGCATTCCATTCCCAGTATCAATTCCTGGCCATTACGGTGTGCCAAATCCTTAATGCCACCATCGTTGGCTTATGCCACCATTGTTGGCTGGTCACCATTTTCCCTAATCCCTTCGCCACTGTCGTTGGCATCCCATTTCCCATTATCAATTTCCGGCCGCTACAGTGTGCCCAATACTCTATGCCACCATCGTTACCATCAGCAGCAGCCCCTACGCCCAATATATTACTCGTAATAAATTATATATTTTAACCTATGTGTTTTGTAATATGTTGCAGAAAAGTTGCAATATTAGTTGTATCACCAACAATGTAATTTAAAGTGTGATGACAGCCCAGGTTTTCTAGGGCCAACGTACAAAGCCAACAATGGGCCAACAAATCTTAGATTGTTGGGACATCATTGGGCCAGCACTGTCTTGCTATCTGAGTTTATACGCATTGATCAATACTGCTCATCAGTACTGAACTTGATTCTTATTGTTGTTAGGATCTGTTTGTTCATTTGATAGATGTTTCGGATCCTAACAAGATTACGCAGAGTATTGTGGACTTGTGGGCTGTTCGTTTTGTCTCTTTTCTCATTCGGAATACATTCAGAATGAATTTCGAGTGTTCGATTTGTACCAAAATTATCATTCGGAATAGACAGAATACATTCAACTCATTCGATGTTTTTTGTCAAATAGGTTTTTGGAATACGAATACAACATGGCAGATGCATGTACGAGTGTAAAGAATGCCGACAGGTTTTTGAGAATTGGGAAGCTTTAGTAAACTACCAACATGACCAATGCTGTACGACGACAGGTATTAAACATGTTAAATGTGTTGCATATGATGTTCCTAAATCTTTTGCCACAATGTTCACCGTAACCTGAGATGAGTCTTAATTTGAATTCATATCTCCCGTGGTAATCAGCTGGTGATGGCCTCAGATATCCTTCTTTGTCAATCATCATTCACTTTTCTATTGTTCCGATCGTTCGTTTTGTAAACTGTAATTGTTAATGCGCATGCACAGCCATTCCAGAATGTCATTCGCGAATAATGTTCATGTGTAAAACGAACATCCCATAGATCTTGTTCAGCTGTTAGATGTTTAATGTCACAAAATTTTGAAGAAATCTATTCAGCTGTTCAGCCGTAATCTGATATGGGGCGATTAGATATTGTCCCCCAAAAATATTGGTTTGCGAAGCAATGGCACTATCCGTCCACTATCAGGACTTGGGGGTGGTACGACTTCGGGCGTAATGTATCTGGGACGGAAAGTCATACAACCTTTGATTGCATTGGATCTCTATCAAGATCCTGATCGAAAACTGGACTAATGACCATAATCAGCTGACGATGACAAACAAATTTCGACAGAACGTCTAGACAGGCTACTCTTTACCTATTGGTGATCACTAGTGGAAAAAATCACATCAATTAAGTAAACAACTGGTAATAGAGGAACTTGCCTTCATATTTACAGGCAAACGAGCGAGATTACGATATCACAAGATTACACTGTTTGCAAACATCGGCTGCTCACTGAACCATGACAACTCGTGGTCACGTCATTACGAAGGTAATGATTGGTCAATTACGAGATGCCTTTCGGTAGGAACCATTCCATTGGCTGAATGTCTATCTGACGCCATATCGCGGGGAAAACGCACATGTGTTTACTGTCAAGCTTCAAATTGTTGAGGTCCTTTGCTAGTTTATTCAATAAACAGAACATTAGCATGATAGGCCAGGCCAAGATTTCATCATTCTTCTCTCCAAAAATAGTAAAGAGAGGAAATGACAACGTATCTGAACAGGTATAGTATAGTGTACACTTCGTCTGCATTACTCAGCTGTCATCGGTTCCGCATTGGTACAGACAGATATGATACCACACCGAACTGCCTTATACGCAATTGTACCTACTGAATGGACGGTCACGAATGAAGTGAAAGTGAAAGTTGAAACGACAGTGACTCGGCAGGTGTTGCAGGTTATCCGATGAACTATTTGCAGCGGCAGAGGAGGGTTTAGGGAATATTAACACTCGCCCCATCACCCTGTCTGGCTGTTTTCCAGCCAAGGTGAAATATTTTTAGTTATGACAAGTTTTGAACACTAGTGATGCAAATCAATGATGAGAGAGTGTGATGGATTTATACTGCTTAATTGATCACGAGCTCGCTGCATGCGATGTCAATGTTTCATATGATAGGCACCTTAATATCTGATCGGTATAATGAGAAGAAAAAGAGAGAAATACAGTGTGTCATGGTGTTCCGTGCACTGGTATTCCGGATCACTCTCTCATGTTTTTTGTTGCAGAAACCATAAAAGATCTACTCTAGTAGGAATTTTATATATCACTG
>JAULBP010104850.1:0-10549 GCA_032355345.1 Lepetodrilus pustulosus | reverse complement strand
GAGAGAGAGAGAGAGAGAGAGAGAGAGAGAGAGAGAGAGAGAGAGAGAGAGAGAGAGAGAGAGAGAGAGTGAAAGAGCAAAATAATTGCATGAGTGAGGAGTGGGAGAGTGGATAAGTTAGACAATCAGAGAGACAACTTGAAAAAGGGAGGGAACACTGGCGGAAGAAATAATAGACTGGCACAGAGCAAGTACAGAACCCTGTATGAGACCATCTGTGCTCCCTCTTCAGTAATATAGAGAGTTCACTGTTTCCCCATAAGTACTGTATTCGTTAATTATGACAGTAACGGTAAATACAAACTGTCCAGGCCATCTCAAGGGCCTGCTTAGCACTCTCAAGACACACCAAACTACTTAGGCAAGACATTTTGCTATCCATTTTCCTAGGCATAAGCATATTTGCGGGATACTCTGACGTCATTTTACTAGGGTTGCGAGGTCCTTCAGTGGTGAACACTTAATTTAGTCATGAAGAACACTTGTCCTCGTAAACACACATAACCATTGTTATGCAATGAATGTGTCAAACAGTCATATCCTGTCTTATATTACACGACAAATTACAGTTGTAAAATACATAAACACATAACACTTTAAACGGAATATTTGGTTTTGAATTATGCCATTCAATATTATTTTCTGAAGGAGGCTATTAAACGTTCTTGAGACATGATGTGGATCATCAATCATTTGTATATAATTATAATACAGTTATATTAAGTCGTCCACAATCCGTATTACATAATCCATTACGTTTCACTCATTTACTTAATGTCAAATATTAAGCTGTACCATATTTTGTTATATACTACTTTCCTTTCAGCATGTTTGACATTATATGATGCAGACGAGTGTGTCAGATTGATGTGTGAATGATCTCTTTTATCATTTCTCTGCAACAGTTAATTAACTTTCTGCTTTATTCACGAGCATCTGTAAACGCGTTGTATAGTGCGTGCTCTAATGGACATGCGCATGAGCATGCAAGCTCGCCATTATGTGTGCATCAATAAGAAATGAGGCAAGGCGTCGTGCTGACACACTCACTATTCAAATAGCAACTTTGAAGTTTAGTTTACATTGAGTTTGGTTAAATTACACCTAGCAATTGAACACACCTTGCAATACATCCATAGCTCTTCAAATTTAATCTTGTGTGATTTGGCAGGATACCCTATTTTGGCATTAGTCACACCGGCCTTTATAATTATGGGCTGCGAAGACGTAAGGCAGTGCTTCCAAAATACTCATATATACACTATATATTTATATGCATCTTAGAATAACTTAGCATAGAACGCAGAGCTTTATTAATACATAGAATTAAGTGTTCAGCGCATTGATTTGGAAACACATAACGTTGTTCACATAGGCTAATTACTGCATGTTAAAAATCCTTTTATGATCGAAACATTGTCACAACCAGACTACTAATACGATATTAATAGAGTATTACTGATTGGGGAATAACACGGTTAATTTACGTTACGCATGATATAAATCACATAAACAGCACAGTTTTTAATATTACAAAAGAAAATGATCATGAGCTATCGTTACTTAAATTAATTATTATAATAGCGTGCAATTGACATCTCGTCTGCTGGGAACTGAACGAGCAGTAACAGGCACAGCCATTAGATGTTAGGTTTTGTTTACGATTTGCCAAAAATTGACCCCAGCCTCGAGTAAACACACAAGGGGCCCCGATCATAACTGGGATATTATTCATAAAATAAATTGGTGTCTTCTCGCTGACCCGCGAGACCATGACCTGCATTGAGAATAGGATTATTACAAGTTAAAATACGATATCTGAACGTTGACAAGCCCATATTTTCATAATTGCGATCATCTTGACATATCTTGCTTTGAGAACGTATACGTAAGCTATGCCTTCTTTGTGACACCATACACACATTCACACTGAATGCGCAACATTCGAAACAATAATTAGCCTGCAAATCTTTTAGCAGCAGATGCATCTAACACGTCCATGGATATTCGCGATAGTCTTACACGAGGATTTCATACGACAAAGATATAAAATTCGTCTACTTTATAAAACAAAAAAAATCAGTAAACCATGACATAATTTAAAAGTAGAGTAGCTTGGGAATACAAAGTGGCATATCACCATCCATTGTTTCGTACAATTCATGAAAGCACTGAGATGTGAAAACGTCGATATTGTTCTTATAGCATTAAGTGAAAATGGTCGTGTCCGAGCCTCCGTTAGGTGCCTCAATCAAACTAGAGAGGGCAATCTGCGCCATGTGCCCCAGGAGGTGTAACTGGCAACATTTCACAATCAAGTCACTACCGTGTAATATTCCTACGCGAAATAGTGCCGTATTAGCAAGTCGTGTCGCTGACTTTATGGCACGTGTCTATCAAATTAGAACACAAGCCCTTGAAAGCATCTGCATACAAACACATTCTCCACGCCTTGTGATGCATTAATTGTCGTGAAATTACGGACTATACACTTTTATAATTAATATTAAGTGTGAAGCATAAAAGCGTGAAATCCATAATCAAATTACCTTTATAAACGTGATTCGGTAAGCATGTCGGTTTGTTTTTTAAAGGATGTTAGTGCATCTGTTTCACCGGATCTTCTATCACAGAGTACAAACGTATACATCACCGCCCAATGACTGTCAAATAATGCCTCCATATAATTAAGCCTATCTTATCACAATTGTAATTGCTATCAAATTGATCGTCCATTATCCACACAAGGCGCTCATTTCGCTACATCGATTTCCTGGCGCGTTGAAAAAAACTCACGTCAACCACTGCGAAAGAAAAAAAACAACAACTGAGAAATTGCTGCCACAAAACCTCCCTCGCAATCATTGATTTTATTGCTTGGCTGCTTGCTTGAAGATGATACCAACGTGAGAATGATTAGAAGCGTAAATATTAAATTTGAATGTAATAACGGTCGATATATTTCATATTCTGTTGTTTGCACATGCATGTGTCTAGCAATATAGGACGTTGCCATTGACATATACCGGCATTGACAACACTATCGCATATAGTTTAATATATTGAAATTACGTTTGGCATGACTGATACAATGTTAATGCTAATACCTTACGTCTACCTGCCTTGACTAACTATATAGGAGACGGGTTGAGATCGTTGTATCGTTATGATTGGGTATCCTAGGTTCTATTGTAGATCATGCTTAATGCTATTGAGCATTATAAGTGATGGTTTGATTGTACCAGTGGGTGATGATTGACACCATTTAGACCATTGTTTCAAGATTGACATATCGAATCAAACAAATCCTTAGTTTGTAAAACACCCCATTAGCTTCACAGAAGATTACATCAGTAAACTGTAAATCGATATCCAAATGTTACGGTTCGGACAAAAATGCAATTTACAGATTTTTAAATTGGTGCAAATTGACAATAACAAATTGTTTTATGTCAATATCAAACGACACAACTGTCATAATCTATGAATAATCCACGTTCGCAGAAGCAGTGGTCGACAGATTGAATCCATTCCCCTTTTCGCGCTCATTCCTAGAATCCACTTAAAACCTGACAAAAATATTCAAAGGCTAACATTTACCACTTTGAGTTAGCAGTCAGTGTGTTTATGTACGGGGATCAAATGCTAGTTGCCGACTGTAAGTGCGTCCATATTTTGACTACTACAGTTTATATTGACATGCCTCCCTCGTGCTCTATTTGTAATGTAAACAAACTTGCTCGTACAGATTTCATCGTTGTTGGACTCTTTTGTGTGGCGGAGGCATACACTAACACGACTAACCAGATAAGTCTGCCGTCAATGGCGGACGTGGCCGGTCGGTTTGCTCACACGTTATTACTACACGAAAATGTGTACTGAGTTAATGTCTTGTGTCCAAAGTTCCCGCGGGGCTGTGCTAATGCTATAGGTAAACACTGTTGCGTTAAGATTGACGTGTCATGAAACAGATCACTATTGGCTACAGTATGTGGAGAAACCTAGGTACATTATCAATCACAGATTAATGGCCACTTCTACCATAACGCCCGCCCATCCATATTTCTATATTAAATTAAGCCTTTCCAATGCACTTCCAGTTCGTTATTTCTATATGTCAATGTCTTCATAAAAATAGGAAACTATTTAAAAGCTAACGTTTCGTGGGAGACGTATATCTGCTAATATAAATATCCATATATCCATTCATCCCCCAAGCGGTCCCGGTTGACATGTTCTTACCTGTGTCTAGGATTACTGGAATGTGGAGGGTGGTGTATTGTTAAGATCCAGTCAACTGAAGGATCGGAGCCCATACGACACACAATCTGTACACGTAGTATTGTCAGTCGCCTGTTTAGCCGCGTCTCCGGTTCTCTATACGGACCCAGAACATTTTACCATATACATTACCGAATAGTGGGGACTTCCTGTCACCGAAATGTCGACCTAAGGTAAACACTCGCGTCAAAAGTGACAAAATTTCGTTCAGGAAGTATTCAGTATCAACGCCCCACCATAGGAGGGGTAGTTTTAAATTTTGGCATTTTGGTTAAATTGTCACGTAAAATACACCCATTCCGGGTGTGTGGACCCATTCCGGGTGTGTGGGCTGTGTGGACGGTGCAAGCTTATAATTAGCTTGAAAATTGGTTTGTAGGGTACTTAGTATGTCATATTTCGTTGTCACTGCATCCCAAACGAACGTGAATCATGATTGACCAGACTGCTATGAAATATCGTGCTGAATGAGTATTAGAACGCTAACTATTACCAGAAAATGTTATCTGCCTCGATAGGTCGAAGAACAAATAGGAGGATTTCGTAAGAAATCAACTTAATTAACTGATTAATAGTTTAGATTCGATTGGTAAAAGCAATGACGTAGTGCCTACATAACTCAGGTAGACCATATGTTTTAGTGCTATTTACAACATCATGCCAGCTTGCAACTTTAATTAAACATAAAAAAATATACTGTAATAAAGGTATGCTTTTCTTTTATAAGATTAATATTGATATCATTCATCACAACGTCTAAATTTCGTTAAACAAACAAGATATACTACATCCAGAAAAAAAGTAGATAAACAAGCTAGCTGATTGGCTACTGCATGTAATGCATGATGGGAGGTAACCAAACATCAGCTAGCGGTTGGCGGTCTGGAACTCTTTCCACGCTCAGTAGCCAATCAGTGAGAAGAGGAATATTTGAAAATATACTCATTTATTTTCACATTTGTTATAGGTTTGTGTGCATATTTCATATTGAAATAGGCATATAACGTCCACACCATAAATATTACTTTACGAAAGAATTCATATATCCAATAATTTAAGAAATTTCGTTGAATCGTCCAAGCAAATCATATTTGGAGGTGGAGACATAGTTTGAAAATGGCGAATCCAAAAACAATTCATTCTGTTAGTTAACTGAGCATCGTCACTCAACACACATTACATAATCAGGCAGTAAATGACTTTAACACGGGTATTTCAAAGTGACAATGCACAATCTAAATCAACTTTACGATAAATCGTTATGTTAATAAATGTTGATAAAAGTTTCGAAAACTCATCAAATGTCACACTAATGTCAAAGTTTATAGGTCAAAGTTACCAGTCAAAGTAAAACATGCAACATTTTGGAGCAAACGTAATTAATATACATAGCATAAAATAACGTTATACAATTAACTATTAAATACCAGTATTTCATCCAGAAATATATACGAGTTACCTCCCCTTCTCCATTTCCAAAACTACACGATTTTAACATTTATGAATGTTTTATACGTTACATATTTCACATGGAAACTAAGACGTGACAGACAAATGCGACATATTTATATAATTGAAGAACAAAAAGACCAAGAGTATGTTTGCATACGTGCTTAGATATTTTTGTATATTAGTATTATCTTAAAACACATTGTTTGATATTGGTTGGTCTAACAATGCATATACCGTAGCCGTCCCTTCACAGTGGTTGTATTCATTAGATCAACATCTAGAGAGACTAGTTGGCCCATACTTTAGAACCTATAAAAGCAGCCTCAAATTCAATAATTTCGGCATAAATTAAATTGACCTACATCAACCTGTTGCTTAAAATACTACCCGAAAATTGCTATATTGCTATTAACTTTCACGGAAGGGAATAATAGGTCACATTACGCGATTATGGGATGACACGAGTCACATCCAATAAATAAGTTTAATCGCTAAAACCAGAAATCTCCGTCACAGTATTGACAATTTCGTTATACCGGCGTTAACGAAATCCCCAAGACCATGTCGTCAATATGCTTGCCTATAGTGGCTTCCTACACCAGCGCTTAACTCCTGCCGACCTATAGTACCACTCAAGGTATAAAGGGATTAATCCTACAAACAAGTTTAGCTTCACCATTTAGAATTTGTAAAAGGAATTCCGTGAATATGCGATGAGGAAAAATCCAATGTGGTCGCCCCCCTGCCTTATTTACCCAAGTTATTACGAAGGGTTTGCCTCGCCACTTACTTTTATACTGGGCTGATCTGACACGTACAACTATATACTATAGATACACATGTCTAGTACTCAATTCCTTTCACGTGCTAACAATATGTACCTTTTCATCTAATCTGTGCTTTGTGGGTGTCTTTTTGCCACTGACTCGATTTACTTTTATGTTATAAAAAGAGTCCTGTTTCCGATCAATGAGAAAATATTTAAGTAAATCTCCACGACCCTAATCTCTCTATATAACAACGCACGGAAAGCAAAGGTGAGATTTAAACATGTTATTAGTAATTCTTTGTGTCATCGTCACATTTTAGTTCTCGTCGACATGATAGGAAAATCGTTTATAGTAATGCGACCACCAACTGAACGATGAAAAATGGGTCACAATATTAGGTTTCGGGATAATAGCAACGACAAATAATTAGTAATCTCAAACATGACTAACTACTGAGACATAGCAAGTATACACAGCTTTTTAGAGACTAATGTGTTAACCCTTTTAGGCTCTGCCAGCATCCGTATAGCGAGGTGCTGATAATGACGGGAGAAAAGAAATAGGTAGGGGTTAAAGGGTGGATGTATTAATTATTCTTTTTAGTGGTACTTCTAAAAATGTAACCCTTTCATACATTAACAATGTACCTGTGGGTCATGATGACAGCGGCCGACCTATAGTTTGCACATTAATAGGAATAGAGTGATATATCGCTACCATTCAAACAAAACCTACACTCGTTCCTGGACATTGCAGTAGGGGGTAAATCGAGGCGTACATTTTGCCCCAATAAAAACAGCCCATTTTCTTTTCTCCGTTTGTCATTTGAAAGAAAGCCAGGGTGTATGAGCTTCAGTAGCAACACACTCCCTATCCGCTCCCCTTTGTGATATCACAGGCACTTGTACATCCACCCCCCACCTCCTTCCACGGTAGAATTTGAAACCAGGCCAAGACATATCTTTACATAGTTATGAACAAGAAGAATCCAATTTATTGGAGCAAAAGGTGGAACGTGACGAAATATCCTGAGGCGAATACGACAATACTTTTAAGTGTACAATATATTAAGGGCAATTATTATTACTATTATTATTATTGGTAGTAGTGTATTATTATTATTATTATTATTATTATTATTATTATGTCTATATGCATGTACACCTCCCAAAATATTGCAAAATGATGCAAGCATCCTAAACAAATAGTTACTATTATTATATTAGTAAGTATTCCAGATATAGATGTCTTTCACATCTAATAGAAAACAACCTTAAATTGATAAAAAATAAAATAAAAAATACATACTACGATTCAGCTACAATTATAATAATAATTGAGTTTCAAGAATAATATATGGATAATACAATTGAGTTATGCAACCTTCATTGGATACATAATTATTTGGTTACTCCATATACCGTAATTTTACTTATTCTTTCCTGCAAAGTAAACTATTTTATTGATTGCCAAGAGTGACAGTCTGGGCGCTGGTTTGTTGATAAATAATGTTCGATTTTCAAGTGACTTACACGTGACTTCAAATCAACATAATTATCTGTGATATTCATGCACACATGCATACACGTGCGAAATATTCAATTACATCTCAACTGGTTAAACAACTTCATATCAAATATTTACACGCATGATTTTGGGATCAATATTTAAACAAAAATGTGTTGTTGAGATTTGAGAAACGCCTGTTCGTGTTTTGTAATATGCAAACAATATAGCATCCACTTTGAACGTATAAGCGACTCTGCTAATTCCGAAGCTGTTATTTACCTTGGGTTTTATATTTTAATGTCTCTTGTTATCTCAAGGAGTCCCTTAAACTATGAATAAATTGTGTGTTATGCGAATA
Organism: Lepetodrilus pustulosus; assembly: GCA_032355345.1. NCBI lineage: Eukaryota > Metazoa > Mollusca > Gastropoda > Lepetellida > Lepetodrilidae > Lepetodrilus > Lepetodrilus pustulosus. The sequence continues at coordinate 2,179 of JAULBP010104850.1, read as the reverse complement.
ATAGAACAAGGAGAGACTGATGAATGGGGAAATCTAGGGAGAGACGACGCCGATCGTCGAGGATGCAGCAACATGTGATTTTATCTTCAAACTTTAATGGACCGGGGTTTGGTGTAAAGAACGAGGGGCGGGAATAGTCGGAGATAGAGACACAAATCAAGATAAATCAAAGGCCATGTAATCGACACCGACTGTGAGAAACACATAAAACCGGTAGGCGTGGCTTCAGACAGTCAAAATGACTAACGCAAAACTTGGAGGCTCAAAGGTGCCACCTTACAAAAAAAAATAAAGGAAATGAGGCTGACAACTAATACTGATTTCCTGACAATAGCAGAATAAGTATAGCTTTGTTTTGTGACGTGAAATAATTTAAATAAATAATCACATAGTAATGTATTAATATTTTCTAACATCTGGATGTCTGAGTTGCAAAATACCTTTTACAAAACCTGCTGTTTCTACGAAGTTATAGTTAATAACCACTTCTGTGTTATATTATTTATCTGAAAAACATCTTTACGAAGTGGAGATTAACTTTCGAATACTTGAGAGAAAGAATTTGGAATCAAAACATTGCCATTATTTTAATAATATAAACGCCCGCATTATAATAAATATGTAAATAGCACAGTAAATAGAAAATCAAATTTTACGACTGCTAAAGAGCGGGGAATATTGGCTGGAACGAAATCTATAAGAATCTGTTTAAAATAAAACAGCAAGCAGGACGACTAGCAATTGACAGTTCTATTGATATTTTCCTCATGTATAAACATTGCAGACTGTACCAAGTTATCTTCGAAAAAAATGTGTTGATATTAAAGTGACTCAATTTCCCACCTATTCAATGTCTATGTTTACTTTTACCAGTCTGAACTCAAACTGTGTTGCAACATTTAATATATCCTATTTGACACTTCCATATTAAATAAATTCCTTCGTATCACACCTCAGTGAAGTCCAAATACATTATCTTGAAAGCAAACGATATATATTAAGCAACGGTATGTTGATAACAGCCAAACGCAAATACGACGATGGCATCCTCAATGGCGATTGGCTGCACTTGCCACCTTAACTCAAAACGAGGCTAAGCTCATTTGCATAGATAACGGCGATCGTTGCTCGACCAATCAAATTGTAGGGTTCTTTTCCGACAACACCTTTTTACGATGTACTCAGTATTCGAGAACTGTTGGATGAGGGAATGTAAGGCTATGCGGAGGTGATATCTTTAGGACAAAGTCCAGTGTCAAACATCGCTATCATATTGACATAGTAAAATCATGGAGCTAATCCTATTTTAGTTTCCTCTGATTTCGAGAATGTTTTAGAGCAATCATGTTGCATGCTGACGAATATTTGTCTCCGAATTGTATGTGAACATGACAACTTTAATGAAAAAAAGAATATGCTAAAATGTCACTCATAATAACATTTAGAAACAAAGATAAATGAAATAACATAGAATACCACACACGATCATGTCGATAAAAAAAAGTACCAAAGAACCAAATGCTTTTCGCCATTTGCTAAAGCTTATTAGGTATATATTTACGTTTTCTTGCTTTTGGTGCTATATTTTGGCTTGGAAAAAAAATTCGACACATAAAACATAAATAAATATCAAATAAATCCACACATAGCCACACGATATATTTGCTTCGTTCTTCAAAGAAAATGGGGATTTAAAAATTTGACTCTTTTTCTACAATATTTGGTCAAAGGGAGGATCACGGGCAAGTGACAAATACAGACAAAAATCTATCCTCGTGAAGCAACACAATTTAAGAGATTGATATTTTCGTAAAGGAAACAAATATTGCGTTAATCTTCGACTACATGTTGCAGTAATCCCTATCGTGTATTTCACAGCTCTGAGTATATCCAATCCTGCCCAGCTAATCACGGTTGAAAGAGACGTTAACAGGACTAATCCCGTACCTTCTGCTGTCTCCCTTCCCGCTAACGTGCCTCAGACCCGGGGCCTTCCTATCGCCGGCACCTCTGACGTAATGTCACCACAGTATTTGCCAACAATTGCTGCTCCCTTCCCTTATGTCATCACAGCTTTGGCTACAATAACCGCTCCCCGACCTCTCCTTATCTGCGGAACCGCAGAACGAATCGAGTTACAATATGAGTAAAAATGCTAGATAACATATATTTATTGTAA